>JASXSY010000146.1:0-169503 GCA_034509805.1 Sipha maydis
AAGATGTATTACAAATGCCGCTGGTCTCATCCTGAAATATTCAAGAAACTTTTCCAGTTGATCCCGTAATTCTTGAAATAATATTTTAAACTCTTCTTCGTTGTCTCTTCTAGGTAATAACTTCTGAACATCTCTTATTTTCCACAATTTAATAATAATAACTTCATTAACGTGCTTTCAGAAAAGAAAATTCATCAAGGACGTCCATATTTTTACTGGATGGCAGAAACTTATTGATTATCATAATACCAGAAAACGCACACAGTGTTACCGCTTTGTTATGATGAGGATTTCGAACGTACTCGTCAGAACACACACACATAGTTACTGTAACCTCAATAATTCGGCTGAAAACTATATCCGACGAAGAAAATAATTGATAATGACACGGTAATGAGTACTCATGACTGCCGATAAGACAGCTGTTCGGTACGAAACTTTTATTTTCATAGCATGAAATTACGATTAGTGCCAGTGTCGCCCTGGCCGGTACTGCTATACGTAGTAGTAAACGCTTTCGGGGCCATTGTCCGAAATTGTATTTATACACTATATATATACAGGTGTCCCAAAAGTTCCGTATCACCCTTAATATCTCCATGTAAAATCAATATATTTAAATGCGGTTTTTTTACAGGAGGTACTAAGTATGGAAATTCTGATTGAATGGCATAAAATTGAATTTTTTACGCATTTAAGAATTTTATATTTTTAAGATAGCCATTTTGTTGAACATATTTTTTAAAACAGTTCAAAAAAAAAAAAAACTAAAATTGAAAGTAAAAATTGACCAAGTTAGAGCAAGTTATTTTTTGAATAATTGTAGTAAAAAAAATCAATTATTGTTTCACATTTCAATAATGAAATATCTAATTTCAACACACGACAATACTTTTACATTCCTAATTAAAGTTTTGATTTGAATAGAAATAAAAATAGCCGTGTTATATCGTTTGCTGAACAGTGAAACTGGTTACCTGTTTTTAAGTATTTTATTTATCATGAAGTCAACCTAAAGTTACGATATTGGACATAATCTTACAGTTATAATTAATGCGATTTATAATCAAGATATAGCTAGTTGAGTAGAGTCTGTTTATAAATAATTGTAATAATAGTTAGGGAGTTACTTATGCTGTTTTTAATGGTAATCTGTAAACATCTAATTATTAGTGGAGCTTTTAGGAAAGATTAAAATTAAAATTCAGATAATATTTTTAAACTTGATTGCTAATAGAAACCCCCCCCCCCCCCCGAAATTAATGGATGATTTAATTTATTATGAGGAAACTAAAATTTCTAGTATCTGTATATTAATTGTACTGTACTTAGGTATAACAAATTATCTGAATTTTCTCAAATTCTGAATTCTGAATTAAAAATATTATTAATAGTACAGCTTGTCAGCTTACATTATCTAATGTGGGTACCTACGAGAATATGAGTATTTCCACGAAGATATTGTAGATATAGACGTGGACGATCGGTGTAATTATTATGACAATCTTTTATCGTCGTCGTAAAACGTATTTTATTTTGTGCGACAGTGCCGTAGCCAGAAAATTGTTTTGGGGGGGGCACTTAATTTTTTTATCAAATTTTGTAATGCTAGAATACCTAATCATCACCTATTACTTTATGGCCCCTTTATTTATAAAGTGTTAACTACAGGCCTATTATTTTTATGACTACCATTATATACTAACAACATATAGGTATTTATTTATTATATTTAACCATATATTTAACATAACAGAGTATTATTATTATTTCTTTAATAATATTTTTAAATTACATTTATGAATACAAATTATAAAATAAATAACTTATTATTATTCGTTATCATAGATTTATCTTGAATTATATAAATTTAAAAATTTCTATGCCATGTACTATGGGTCTTTGGCCAACCCAAATAAAAAAAAAAAAGATTTCGGGGGCGGGGGTATTTAACCATTGAACTATATTAAACTTATAGTGACAAACAAAACTACAGTTGTATACGAATCTGTATCTGTATCTGTATTCATCCCGTTTATTGACATCTAATATGTTAAAATAATTAACCCTCCCCCCCCCAAAGTTCAGGTCTAACTACGCCACTGATCTACATCGAATCAAAATTATATAATTGACATTTTACGAAAAAAAAATAAGAAAACGGAAAATGTATACGTCTATAAATAACCAAAATACATTTGAAATCTTTACTATTTACACCATCTCAAGAAAGTAGTCTCAAATTAAAAATAATTGGTGAAAATTTCAAGTTTCTATGATCAATAACTTTTGAGTTAATTTGAAAAAATAAAATAAAATTTATTGAAAAACAGTTTTTCATTATTGGAAGAGCTGTTGTGATATTAGAAAATGTCATCTTTAATGCACAATCAAGACAGCAAAAAATTAAACAAACGTCATGGTAAAACTAATTCATTACTCGTTTCACTCAAAATTTTAAACTAGGGCCGAATTGGCTCATCGGCATACTGGCAAACTTCCTGGTGGCTCAGTGTCTATGAGAGCTGATATGGCCGCAGCCAGGTTTTAATTATACCATAAACTGTCATTCATTATTTTTTCGTATTTATCATTATTTATTATTAACTAGTTTATTATTTTATTATACTTATTTTATTTTTTTATTTCTTATCAAAGGTATGGCACATATTTTACCAATTTTTCTTAAAGTATTCCTTCTTTTATTTTTTCATATTCAATAGCATTTTTTTGGCAATGTGAATTACCTAATGATGAATTTTTAGAATATATATATACCTATATATACCTATATATAAAACTGGTAAATTTTAAACTTAAGGGAGTCATTAGCTTAAATAAATACAATAGATAAAACTTAAATTAATTAAAAAAAATTAGACTTAAATAAATAATTATAAATACTATAGACCTGTAAATATTGTGCTACCTTTTGTTATATACTACGAATTATAATATTTATAACCATGCATATAGTGCATTAGCATTGAATTTTAAGCTTGTACTTATTTTGTCAGCAACACAAGTAAGATAATTTTCCCTAATGGATTAAAATAAATATTATAAGATTATCTTTTTTATTTTTATAGGTTACTTGTGAGAGATCATTATTTTTACTTAAATATATAAGATAGATAAGTACATTATCCAATTCATATTTACAAGGTTTTATGCTAATCGCAGTAGAGAAATTTTTTTTTACTATATTGACATAGAATAAATTGATAAATTAAAAAATAAAAATGTATTACTCAATAAAGAACTATCATATTAAATTATTTTTCTATATTATTTATGGGCGAATTCTATTTTAGTAAATGTAAAAGTTAGAAATTAAAATTATAATTTTTATAATTTTATATGAGGGAGTGAACCAAAAAATCAACAGTAATAATTATATTTAAATACAATATTAGATATTATAAAATAGAGGACTATTTTAAACAATTTTTTTGTGCTGGAAAACTATGCCGATTTGTCCTTGTCTAAAACTGTGGTTTTTATTTAAAAAACTGTCATTTCTTTAGTAGTAATGAAATTAAACATTATTTTAAAATTAGCTACAAAACTTTATAGTATTAAAACATGTAAGTATTAAATCCTGTATTGTTATATAAAACTACTTTTTCTATATTACATCAATTGTTTTATTTATATTAAATACCTATAAAATGATTATTAAAGTTTTACTTTTTTCGTTTTTTTCTTATTATGCATTCATGATTCAAAGATTCAAGAAATATAATTTTATTTTTTTTACCTAATATTATATAAAGTATCTTTTTAATATTTAACTATTTATTTAATTTTATACTTTTTATGGAGATTTTACTAGAGTCCAGTTAATGAATATTACTATAAAAGAAAAAAAGAAAAAAGAAAATATTTATGTATAATATATATATAAATATATATATATAGATTATAGGCATAAGGCATCAATTAAAATACTAGAATATTATAATACATTTAAATTTTAGTAATTTTATAATATGTAGGTATGGTAAACTAAATTGGAAATAAAACATTTATTTTATACACTTACAATTCCGGGTACAAATGCATGGCTGTAATATGTATTACTTACTTACTTATTTTTTACAGTCAGATATTACATATTTACTAATGTATTGGTAGCAGGATTGATAGCTAAACTATCTAATTACTCATTAATTACTAATTAAATACCTTATTAAATACCAATTACCTTACTAATTAATATTTATACATTTATAATGAAAGAAATTACTTTAGTTAAAGGTCTATTTGAAGACGCTAAAGAAATTCTTGGATTTGATCGCCAATCAAGTTTAAGAAAATGTTTTATAACTAATGGTTTTGATAGTCCTTGTATAATTGCTAAGATAGATGAAAATGATATTGCTAAGACTGAAGAATTTTCTAAAACTATATTATGAAAATGAATAGAAAGAGTGAATTCATATTCTCTCTCATTTATTAATTATATGAGGCTTATAATGAAATATTTAAAAACAAAATATCAAAGTTTAAATTGCTTGATGGCCATAAGAAATAGTTAAGTTTGGTTATATAATTTTACAAAAATCAGTTGGTGAAAACACAAAATACTAAAATTATACCAATCAGCAATAAATCAGGTAAAAAAAAAAAAAAAAAAAAAATTAAAAAATCACCAGAAAAAAAAAATCAGCAGTCAAAGTAAAAATTTTAAATACTAATTTAACAGAAGAGGAGAAAATAATTGGAAAAAATATTAAAAAATGGACAAGAAAATATAGTTCAAAAAAGACTGATAAGATGTAAGATGGTAAATTTAAATCAGAAATTATTTATAACATAATAAATGAACAAACTATTTCTGTTAAATAATGTAATGAAGAATTTGATGAATTTAAAGACACAAATATAGATGAAAGCAATAACATCATAAGTGATATTATTTGCTTTTGTGTGGTGTCTATAGAAAAGTTTTTAAAAAAAAATTAGCAGAGGGGTAAGACTAAAACATGGATTTTAAGTAATTACTATCGTCATCTAGTGAATCACTTTGAAAAGCTAGAAAAGAAAAAACTTTTCAAAAAAGGTAACTAACAAAATACTGTTTCAAACTACTTTACAGTTGTAAACAAGAAAGATAACTCAATTAAAAAAACTATTTCTTCTTTCTATTTAAAACCAGATCTTTCTTCAAAATTACTCGAGAACAAAATGTATTGAATGATGAAGAAAAACAACCACTAACAACCTATTATAAAATTTTAGATCAAATAAATTAATTAATTAATTAATGAAAATAATATATTTAAAGAGTCATTGGAAGAACTGAAGAACAACATGTCCTTTTGGGAAGAAACATAGACTTTTTAAAAACAAACTGATACAAGTACATTAATAAAATCTATTTTTAATTCAACCTTAAAGAATTCAAATAGACCTAGTGAAGAGTTATTTAGAACAAGTTCAATGACGTCCACCTACTCAACAGTGATTAATTTTATCGTGAAATATATTTTAGGATGATTAACTTGAATAGAACTATTGAATATAATATAAAACGATCTGTACAAAACCTACCCAAAGATATTTTAGAGTTCAAATCTTTCGTGTTCAAAAAATTTTCCAACTTCACTGAATCCATATCAAGGCACATACAATTTTCCTCGCTACAACAAACAGTAAAAATTTCGTGAACAAAACTAAATTCTAGACAATTTTACATTTGAAACCATATGCGATAAAAAAATAGAAGATATACATACTTGCTACATCATTAAATAATGCTGAAATTTAGACTATAAACTTAGGTAATTTTCTTATTTGAAAATTGTATGGTATCAGGTTTACTTATTAATTTAAATTAAATAATAAACCCTAAATTATTTTTATTTTTTTTAGAAATTAAAATTTATGAAAATTAACTGAAAAACCAAAATATTTAACTAACTTTGAAAAAGATAATACAGATATTTAAATAGATAACTATAATTACAATACTCAAGAAACTGACAATCAAGCTAAAAATTTACAAAACACTACATCAACTGACTGTTCATCAAGTGAAAATGTATTCAATGATGTATGAGCAGATTCATGTGATATATCTCAGTTTAAAAATGTTGGCAAAGATCTGATTCTCAAAGACTTCTCAAGCTGTGAAACACTTTTAAATTCAACTGTTGACAATCCAACTCAAAACTTTAATACAAGTCTTTAATCCGATCGCATTCTAATAACATTAAGTAATAATAAAAGTTTAAAGATAAAAAAAATTTAGTCTATGTTGGTTATATGATAATAAAACTCAAAGAGTAAGTAAAAGTAAGAACGATTTTGAAGATTTATAAATACTACAACTAAAAACCAAAAATCAAAAGAAAATAAAAAAGAACCGGATGGGCCTCGCTCTGTTGTACAGTTGGGGATGGAGTGCACCTCGTTTATAGGATATGTCATTATTACAATGGATTTGTTAAATTTGAATGCAATGATAGATATCATTGTATACGAATAACGATTCTGAACGGAGTTAATATGTTTGTCTAGGATATAATACATTGTTATTTATAAACATTGTAAAAAGTATATTTTATTTTGAAACGATAAATATATTTTTCAATTAGGATGGGTTGGCAGTTGCATACAGCGACATAGTTTGTCAGTCTAGATTATTATACATGTAATTTTATGTCAATATTCGCTGTTCAAACGCTTATAAAAAAAATCGTGCCTATGGATTTTAATAATTTTTGAATGACTTTAAGAACTACTTCTGTGGAATCTTCTATTAAATTTTCAATTATTTTGTTCGAGCTAAATCACCGATTATAAAAAAAAAAAGTGTAAAAATATCGAATATTTTAAATGCCTATAAGTGGCTTAAAAATCAATATAATATTTTGAAAAAAATATGACATAAAGGAAATACCAATCTTAACAGCTGGTAGAAATTTCAAAAATCTGCGACTTATACTTTTTGAATTATAACAAATATTTAAAATCGTTTGAGAATAAATCACTATTTTATGCAATTTCGTAAATATTTTAATTTCAAACAGTCATAAAATTTTTTCCTCTAAGTCCGGTAGAAATTTTTTTAGAGATTTTTGAAGAGTAGCTTATAGATAACCTAGTGTTAAAATTTTGAATCTTAAGTATGAACAGAAAACATTTTATAAATTTTTATCTACAAAATAACTTGCAAATTTTCACAATTTTTACATATTTCGTATAAATTGGAACTTTGAGCACTTATAAAAAAAAATTGTGACTTACGATTTTAGATTTTTTTTTATCAGTTAAGGCACAACTTATAAAAAACCTTGTATTAAATTTTCAAGATTTTCTTTGGCAGTTATTTTAAAAAAAAAATACTTAAAAAAATTGAAAATTTCAACTGTCTATAAATAGCTCAATAAAAGTGAAAATACTTTGAAAATTTAATGGTGTATAGAGAACGCTAATATAAACATTTGGTGAAAATTTCAAGTATTTACATCGATTAGTTTTTGAGTTATAGCAAAATTTGATTATGTCGAAAACTGGTTTTGCGTAAAAACTCCCGTTTTTCCCAAATTTTTTTATGGTTTTTCTCGTCGCATTTAAAAAATATTGAAATTTTTTTACTTTTGACCCCCCAAAGTACCAACTAGATTCACTTTCCTTTCAGAAAAGTTGCTACATAAGCAAATCGAAGCATTTTTATTGCCCCAAATCGTGTCGACAGACACAAAAAAAAAAAAAAAAAAAAAACACACATCATTGTAAAATCAATACATTCTTCACTCCGTTCAGAATCTAAAATACACACCATTGTAAAACCAATAGATTCCATCACTCCGTTCAGAATCTAAAATGAATACACTTCAAGAAAAGTAAGTAACATTTTTTTTAAAAAAAACAATCAGTTATGTCTTCAAAAAAAAATTCTCCAAAAATTTCTGACATTGATGATAATCTTACCATACTATATAATGGGTAAATCATGGGTTATAATTTTAAATATACTGATAATAACAAGGATAATACGGGTGTATTACGGACATACATAAATGTAGATTCTTACATTGTGACAATCCATGTCTTCATTAAAGTCTTTAGCATACATCATTAGCACTCAACAGGGGATAATGCCACTGAAGCGTAATGAACAATTCCTCATCTAGATGAAATTAAAGTCGGTGATTATTTATTGGTTAAATTTGTTGGGAGTGATAATAATAAAAACAAATTTATTTATGTTTATTGTGTAAATCAAATAACTAGTATACAGAGTGAGAATATCTCAGAAAAATATTCCAGGTACAAGGCCTACAAAAATAAAATAAAAAAAAATATTCAATATTCCATGAAAGATAATGTTAAGTATATCCATGATAAATATTGAAATTATATTAGCCATCCTCTCTCAATTCACTTTAATTGAGTCTCATAGGATATACTTATGTTACTTTTATAGGCGCAAATAAGGGGGGGGGGGGGGCTAGGGGGCTTAGCCCCCCTAAGAATTGTTATAGCCCCCCCCCAAAAACAAATGATTTTACTATATGATACACATTATAAATTACAATATAATTTCGAAAGAAATATCACTTTTCGCACGTAACGAATGATTTGAAAAATGATAATCGAATTTCGATTGATGTGTCGAGAACCACGTGATCACGCTAATCTGAAGAACAGTTGGTGGGAAATGTGCAGCACTGAGGTCTGATAAGAAACTAAATACTTTTAGTAAAACCGAAAGGAGAATTAAAGGCTTAGTATAAGAATAATAAAAAAAATTGATGTCAAAAAAATACCAATGTGTTATTATAATATTAGATGATTATGTGAATTTTAATTTAGATGGTATATAATATATATATATTTATGTACCTATATATGTTTATGTTTATTTGTAATTCATGTTGCTGCAGCAAGGTAAATTTTTTTAGTGGTTTTGTAATAATTTAAAAGCATCATAAGAGTATTCAGTATCCTGAACTGAGTTACGGCTTCAGCCCCCTCAAATTTCAAACACTATTTGCGCCTTTGGTTACTTTCCAAGAACATTGGTATTAGAGAAAAAGAGCTTTTATTATTTTATATTTAAATTTTAAAATTTAAATATTGTTAAATATTTGGCTGTTAAGTATTTTAATTATTTTAGACTGTATATATGTTTGACTAAGTATTACAAAAAAACTGTATTTTACCAGGTATTTTAAGCTGGATTTTGTTTGTTTTAATTTTTTATTAATAAGTTAATATAAATATGTTTGAATTTGAATTAGCTTACATTATGAATACCTATTTATGTTACCAATATGCTCTAGATATTATACTTTATTCCTAACTTTATTCAATAAGAAGTAATCTAAGCGATTAACATAAAATAAAATGATAAAATGGGTATATAACTGATCACATACAAGTTTACTTCTGAAGTAAAATAGAGAACATAATTTTGATTTTTTTCAATATATTAACTACAATAGGAAATTTGTTTAAGTATTGAGCACATAAATAAATATTTCAAATAAATTGACTGTAGTAAATCCATAAACATTAAACCATAAAGGAAGCTATTGCATACGCTATTGACTTTTAGTTAAGGTCGGACCATACAAAAATGTTGATCCTTATATTCTGAAAGTCCTTGATAATCATGCTAATCATTTGATAATCTAGATAATTATTTGATAGTCTTGATCAGGGGCAGATCCAGAATTTTTTTACGGAAGGAGAATTAAAATAAATTGTTTACTTTTGACTAAACTGCCTGAATTGTAACATAATATGTAAAAGCAACAAAAATTATGTTGACATATTTTATTTTCATGATATTATTAGAAATTACCATTTTAGGTATAATCAATCATTGTTTATCATCGACGGCGATTAAAACCGGAACGCAATTAGCTATAACATACCAATACACTAGTCAATACACATTAAATATAAAATAATATTATTTTATTTTTCGTAATTGTATATTACTCTAGTTAATAGTTGTATTGAACCACGAAAATAATCGAAAACCCAATATACTCGTATTTTAAATCTATTCTAGGGATTTTTGGGGGGGCGTATGCCCCCTTCGCCCCCTCCCCTTGGATCCTCGTCTGGTTTTGATAATCATTGGATAATCTTAAAAATTATTGCTAATCTTGATAATCAGTAATCTAGTGTATATAATTTACTATAGGTTGTGATTTACCACCCGTACATATTATTAACCAAATATTATATTGAAAATTATGGGAAAGCGAACGACAAGTTGTTCATGCAAGAATGGGGTGTATATTAGGATATATATATATATATATATATATATATATATATGTTATCGTCCAAGTGGATAAATGGTCATTGTAATCACTGACCGGACAAAGTTTACAATGTCCGTGTTATTCAAGCCATGTAGATTATTCACTAAACGCAACAATGTATACAATGGCCGCACTAAAAGTGCCAAGTGAACAAAATATATATAATAATATCTTATATAATTTTATTTTGAATAAAAAAGGAGAGTATTTTATTTATATTATTTATTATTTATTTTTACAAGTATTACCATTATGGAAAAGAAATTATAAATATAACACTCTAAAATACCTCAAATATTCACATTGCTCACATCAGTTTAAGCATTTATACAATGAGTAGTCTATATGGAAATTAAAAATGTATTGTTTACTTTGCCCAAATATCTTAGACATTGTATACCAGTGGCGTATTTATGGCGGGGGGTCCTCCCCAAAGAATTATTGAATGCATCTGGAGACCTTAAATTTTAAATATTTCAATAATATAATAACAATTATAGTAGGATTATTTTGTAAATTATAATAATAAGGAAAAAAAATGTAACATTTAATGAGTGTCAATTTATTTATTTATTTTAAATAAAACTATTTAGTTAAAACTTTTAATAAAACCATGCAAAATCATTAAAACGTAGCTGTGCAATGCATTGAATTGAACGATTTCATTCTATTCACGATTTTATAGAACTAATAGATTGTACTATCGAATTATTAGAAGTAATAAGTCTTTGGGACAATACTCAAACATCTTCTGAAAGCAAATAGTTTAAAAAATGCAATTTTGCAATCGGATTTTCTTGTATCTCTATTAGTAGTGTCTAAAATATTTTCGCTTGCATTTCCGTTGTCAAAAATTTTCAAAATAAAAATATTTAAGAGAAAGGCTATAACTTTGGTAGAAGATACACTAAAGGAATTAGAACTTCTTCGAAATAATGCTGAAATGAGTTTAATAATATTTTTCAAGATGCGTCTATATAGCTAAAAAGTTAGATATTCAGGTAGTTTTACCAAGACTAACAAAATTTCAAAAAAAATAGCTAATTCACACCAGAAAATATTGTAGAATTTCGATTTTTATACCGTTTTTAGACATTTTATATCTGAAATAAAGTGTAGATTTATTGATCATAAAACTACACTATCAGTTTTTTGTAGTTTATTCTCAGAAATTACTACTTCCAGTATTTTAAAGACGTTTATGAATTAATTCATCTTTATGATAAAGATTTAATTGATCTTAACAAAGACGTTCCAATTTCGACATTAAAACTTTGGATTTGAAAAATTAATTCACTTCCTACAATACCTAAAAAATACACCTCAACACGCACCGACCTGAACATGCCACCCAATGTTGCAGAGGCACTCAATGAACACAACACGTCAAAAACCATTACATTTCTAAACATTACCAATATTATTAAAAAACTGTAAACTCTGTAAATAACAATTGTAAAGAAAATAATACTTCATAAACGTACACCTAATTTTAAGAAACATATATGTAACTTTTCAGGCTAATAACCTTCGCTGTTGAAGCCTTATTCTTTAAATAAAAAAAAAAAAAATACCCTAAAACGCAATAGAAGGTCTTTTGATATGCAATGATATGTACCCAAATATTTCCAAGCTCCTAAAAATTCTGGCCACATTGCCTGTTTCTACTGCCACAGCCGAAAGATCTTTCTCGACATTAAAACGAATAAAAACATACTTACGGAACTCAATGTCTGAGTTAAATAATTTTCATTTTCCCGAAAAATATAATTCTTAATTAAACGTTCTAAATCTTAAATTGAATTTTGTTTCAGAAAAGACTTAATGGCCTTGCCGTGTTATCGATTCACCGAGATTTAGGTTGTCAGACCGATGAAATTATTGATGAATTGGCAAAGAAAAAAAACTAGATTTTATAATATAATTTGTGATTTTAAATTTTAATGATAATATAACTATAGTTAATATAAAAATAGGTTGAATTGAGTTTAAGTATTTTATACCTTCTAATTTATAAATTATTTCATTATGATATGACACCCCCCTAAAAAAAATTGTAAATACGCCACTGTTGTATACAATGTCCGAGCATTGTATTACAATGACTGATTTATCCACCTGGACCGTAACAAATATACAGTCCCGAACAGACCAATATCCAGATGTGTCTTAGCCCAATTGTAGCAAGCACTTTCACGTTAGTTAGTTTACTTAATAAATTAAATGTTTTGAATTTCGAATATTTTATAATAAACAATAATTAAATTTAAAGTAGAGTTATTATTTAACACCTTCCACTCATTATTCAACACAACAACTATTGAACTGACGGTCTGCAACAATATATACTATACATTTTATACGTATGTACCTATAATACGTGTTTTATACTATACTGTATTATACGTTTTAATTCTGAAAAATAGTGTTCACGATGCACGACATCGTGTTTTTACTGTTGATAACTTCTCACATTCTAAACAATGATGCTATCACACACAGGACCCGTATAAAATTAGATATGATAACACCGACGACCGACATAAGCGGCATTCACGATTTCAAGCGTTACGCATATGGCATGCGTATACGAGTGCATCAGTCACCTTGACGTATACGTGTCGAAAATAAAAAAGAATATAAAAGCAAAATCGTTCGGTAACTATGGAAAGCTAGCAATTTCCGATACCAGGCAATTTAATTACTATTTCCATCGGCACTGGCATTCGTTGTCGGCGAACTCGATTATCGAGGTTTTTCCTAACCGGCGAGCTAAATTAATACTTATCGGTTCGACGAAATTCTGTGTAAGCAAATATTTTATAAGGCACAAAATAAAATTACTTACGATATCGTTGATGCTCGTACGTAATCCGATGCTATCCGAATCTCAAGATGCTAATTTGTCTCGTGGACAAATTTTTTTTTATATTAAAATTTTATTGAGAAAAAAATAAAATGAAGTTAATAATAATAAGGTTTGGTGTTATATTAATTATAATAACAAAATAATATAAAAACAGAAAAACAAGAAAGCACATAATATGTATAATTTACAATAATGAAGTTCATAATGGCAGAAAAAAACAATAATTACTCAAAAAGGTAAAGGCCACTAAGATGGCTTAACGCTAATAAGCGTCGTTGGTGTTATCGACACATCACTGCACAATTGTTTGAAAATAAATTTAGTTTACAAATATCTGAATTTTTTGAAATATGATTAAATGTTATCTAAATGTTACACTTATATAATATATTAACTGTATATACCGATAAGTTAATTAGATTGATAAAATATCTGGTATATATAAAATTTAATCGCCATATATTTAAAAACACATAGGTTTTTACACTTATTATTTGTAACCATGCGCGTCTTATTTAATTTTGCTTTACACTGCGATTATATATCAAATTTTAAAATCGTTTAGCTTATATCAATACATACAATGGAACATATGGAAGACGGTGAGTACTATAACAACATATTTGAATACATTTTTACATTAATTTCAAAAATTATAATTTAGAAAATTTAGTTTTTATATATGTTACATACAGAGTCTAGAATTGTACATTTCACAATTTGTGCAGTGATTTTTGTACACATTTCGAATTGTACAATGTTGCTGTACAAAGTAATTAGATTGTACAAGTTCATCATAAAATTCGCAATGTGTACAAAAATCACTGTACAAATTGCGAAATGTACAATTCCGGACTTTGTATGTAACATATACATCATATATACTTAAGCTGGCCATAAGTTCTGTTTTTCATGTTTGTCCCGTTGTTCCCTAAGAAATTTTCGGGACACTAGAATATCCCGTTTTCAGAAAGTAGTAAAAAATAACGGTGATCGATTTTAATTAATTAATGAATTATTGTTTCTATTATATTTAATTAGTATGTTTGCGTGTGACGTGTATACCTATACTGTATTACCTACTAAATGGTTAACGCTGAAGAACATCGGAGCTATGTAGTGTTTTTATATTTTCTATTACGGCTGCTTTATGCAAGCCTAACACTTATGCGTTTTTTAGTTAAATCATTAAATATGTCTAATATATTATTGTAGGACGGGAAGGGGAGATATAGCTCAAGGCGTCTACGATTAATATAACACCAATCTTACGCGTATAACACCGTTTAACATATTACCATTTTGCATGATTAACTTATAATCGAAACAATAACAAGTACCTACGTCGTGCGTGTGATATCCGCCTGTATCATTCGGACCATCATTATTTAACGCTGTGATCCAATAATCAGGTGTATACATTTAATTTACTATAATTTATATTAAAATAATAAGCATCATTGTGTTGCTCATTTGATTTGATTTTACGAGATTTACCGAAAAAATGTAATTACTGGAAGAGGATCAAAAAGGATATTTAAATAAATGTTGCACTTAAAATAATTTAATCACTATTCTTAATTATTTTAATAACGACCAATCGATAAATAGTAAGCTAATTGATTTAGTAGATAAACTAACTGAAACTTTTAATCAAACTCCACAGAAGTAATAACCATTATTTATTCAGGCTTCAATTTAGATTCTATTGAAATTGATTAATTACACATATATTTACACCCAAATAAAACATAAATAATTAATAATAATTAAGCTCAGACGAAAAACTTCATAAGAAAAATTAATTAAATAAAAATATAATAAATATAACTACTCCAATTATTATGAGTCTTCAGGGAATGTGTTTATAACTTTTTGTCAAAATTTAATAGAATTAAGATTTTCAATAATTGGACAGAAGAACAAGTTATTTCATTTTTCCCATTTTATTTAAAAGACCCTGTGGAATCTTTTTGCATAACTTTCGAAAAGAGATACAAAAATGTTAGTTTTTAAAATACTTTTCAATTTATCAAACGTATCAACATTCTAAAACACAGATTTTTCAAAGAAAACTTTATTACTTTCAGAGGCCTTAACTTTAAAAATCATAATCTTGAGTAAATAAATTGTAGATTCTTCAATAAATTTAATATAAATCAAACTTCTTCCGATTCCAACATAAATAATTCATAAATTAATCACATAAAATTTAAAATGATTTAAAATTATATAAATAATCGTAATCAGAGGTCTAATAATTATGAGAATAAAAAAAAAAATTATTATTGGTAAAAGAAATAATTGAAATCACAATTTCAATAGTTATAAAAATAATGAAAAGTATAGAAATAGTACTAAAAATAAAAACTATATTTATAATAATTTATAATGCTTGCATGTTTATATATTTAAAATAAAATAAAATATTAATTATTGAAATGATTACAATCCCAATTAATAATATCAATAATAATATATGCCCGCCCTCCTAGGCGTAGAAGATATACTAATAATAATAATAATAATGGACCTAGAAACAATAATCATCAAAATTATCAGTTTAAAATAAAATTTAAATAACTATTATAACATTCACATTATGTCCAATACTATGTATTACTAATAATAACTAGTCCCAACGCATAATATGGGAAAATGGGTTATAAATATGACAATTCAGTATGAGTCTTATGCAAAAGTACTTCATTATAATTACAATCAACTTTCAGGTCAAGTACAACCAATAATATTATACCCAAGTATACCACCAGGAAACACAAAAAACTATTAAGTTTAAATTTGAAGGTGAAGCTAAACTATGATAATAAATGCACAAATAATTAAAAATAATACTATAAACTTAATAAATGTTAAACATCTTAAATTAACTACCTAGGTGTAAAACTAATAATATTACTAAATCAGACTCAATTAACAAAATTAATATGAATCCATTAATATTAGGTATATTAAACGAAAAGTCAATTCATTTTATTGTAGATTCTAGAACAATGAGGTCGGTAATAAATAGGGATTCAATACTAAAAGGTCAGTTAATTGAACCATTCGAAAACATGCTAACAACAGTAAATGGGACAGAGTTAGATTAAGTAGACAAAATAAAATTGCCAATATTATTAAATAATGAACCATTCATACAATTTATAGTCGTTAAAAATTTACAAGTAGACAGTCTTCTCGGAATGAACTGTTTAGCCCAATATGAAGCGACTGTAAATATTTAGAAATCCAAGTAAAAAATGTATGATTATAATAAAGTGATTAAAATTAAATTTTTTAATAACCATAAAGATCGTAGTAATCAGACTCATACTTGAAAGATAAATAAAACACAAACTTCAAATGAAAATAAATTCATTCTGGATAGTGCATTAAAGAGTAACATTTTAAATAATGTTCCAGAAGATGGGGATTGTGGTATACATACACTAGTAGCATTTTTAAATGATAAACGAATAAAAGTGAATTTGAATGACATTAAAATATTGATAGGAACATATTAGCACTACAGCCTCTGTGTGGTTTGATGAAGAAGATCTTGCCGCTGTACCAAATTTTTATAACTTTAATTTATTAATTATATTCGACAAATAAAAAAAACTTAAAAATTATATAAATTATAACGTATTCACTGTCATAGCAGTGGTGTGAATATTAAATTGCACATTTCTCACATTTTGAATACCTCTAAATATAATTCAAATAATACATGCATAGGTACATATTAAAATCCAAAAAATAGTCGAAAACACTGTAGTGGCACATTTGACGATAATTGAATGACACACTATACATATATATATAATTGATAATGTCAGATAAAATAGCATTTGTAAATTTGTAAATATTTCTAAAATTATGAATCCCAACTTTAAATAAATCATAAAAGTCATGAATATTACCTAAATAAAACAACATTTGCGTCAAAATAATATTGTTAAAATTAATTAATAACATAATCTAATATATTTAATTTAATTATGACTATCGCAGTGAAATTCCTTTAAACTTAAATTATTAAATTTAACTATTATTATTACCATATGAGAATTGTTATAATATGATAACAAATCTAAATCAAGTAGTCATAATATAATCCACATTTACAAAATTATAACTAAACGGTCAAACAATTCTTATCTTTTTTACAGTATGTAATAAAGTTATGATGTAGTAGAGAAAAATGTATAACATATAAATTGTAACGCTATAACCTAACTGAATCCGTGCAAACAACGTATCGATGGTAAAATTGACGTCCGTTTCATACGTGCGATAGGTCGTGAAATGTCAGTCGTCAACATGCCGTTAACCATTGTACAACGTAAAATGTTATTATCCGAAAGTTTAGTGCATAAGTTGATTATTTTTAAAAAAAGCGCAAACGAAATGCGGTACACCAAATTTATAAAGATAGGTTTGAATCTGGCGAATTTCATCATTTTTATAATCAGTTACGCGCTAATGATAATTTATTTTATTCTTACACGTGAATGACAAATGAAGTACATTTTGGATCCCATTTATTCCTAAGTACCGCTCTTCTTTGTACTTCAGAAATAAGAAGATCCATTTTTTAAACGCAAAAATTACAAATTTTATGTGAATACAAGAAAATTTATTTAAATTTACGTAACAAAATTGTCTTGCCCGCAGAACGTTGCGTTGAAAAATAGAGCATGTTCTATTTTATGCGGTGCGTTAAAATGCATCGCACGCATATTACGGCCAGTTAGTACATGTCCGTACTTTGTTGCAGTTGGTTTTATTTGCGTGCACGCATCGCCCGCAATACACGCAACGCACGAATTCAGTTAGGACATAGCGTAATACAATGTTATGTTCATAAAAATATATGATGGTTTTTTTACATTTTTTATTTGTCATTTTGGTTCGAACGATCATGATGATACTTTTTTTTAATGAATTACTTGACAATATTTTTTATCGAATTTTTCACAAATGTTATCATGTTCGATTTTCTTCTAAGTAGCGTAGTATTTTCCCACTTAACATCAGGAAGGGATTTTCCATTTGGTATCCGATTGGGGTAAACAAATCGATGTAAAATGAATCCAACGTCAAAGAATTACTCTTGTAATTCAGTATTTATCGAACCTGGTGGATAGAAAAAATTCCTGTACCATCATCATTGATATGAATATGGTCCGAACATAGATAATAAAGAATAGTTAGACCAATAGTCTTATTACGCATTTCAAAAATATTGATTATTTAATATTTATTAATGCATACATTATTGTGAAGATTATGTTACCTTCAATAAAGTAAAGAAATTATATTATATTAAAATAGTATTTATTAAATGTATTAATGATTATCAATAGTATGTTTGAGTCTATCTTACGTAATTCTTGTATGAACTTGTCATTCGCTATCTCACAACACTCGATAAAATATTTGGCTAAAGATACATAAACCAACTGAACATATCGATTTTTTTGACTATTATTTGACTGTGGTTGTATTTTAATAATAACAGTGTCCAACACTGGATTATTTATAATATATTTTATTTACCTCACGAATTCTGCATTATGCAAAACCACATTTTATATCATAAATATTCAATTGAGTGATAAATGTTAATTAATTATTATTCGGCTAACAAACATTGTCATTTAAGCATTACAATAACACTACTAGTGCCTATGTATAAAAACATAATTAGGATTATTACAATAATTTAAGTGCTCTTCCTGTTTAATAATAATCATTTGGAAATACATTTACATATGTCCGTGATAATATCAAATGATAATATACGTTTTATACCATAGAAATAAACAATAATTTAAAAACAAAATTAATATGCACTTTTATTATTAAGGAATTGTACAAAACGAGTAAAACAATGATGTTCAGACAATAATTTAAAATGATATAATGCATTAAAAATTAATGATTCATTATTTCTCATACCATGGTCAATATATATAAAATAGTCATCTATTTTGGTATTCACAATGTTTAAAAAAAAAAAAAATTTAAATCAAATAAACAAATCACAGTTCACTTAAGTTCTTGAAAAAACAGCTAATATGATAAACTATGTTTATATATATATATATATATATATATATATATATATATATATATATATATATATATATATATATATATATATATATATATATATATATATATATAAAAAACAATTATACATTTTCCATAAAAACATGCACGTATAAAATAAACAAATTAAACTAAAATATAAATTACTTAGTTACGAATATCACCAACGCGTATGCATATAGATTAAATAAAACAATGCTAATCTAAACAATAAAAAACAATAGTTACAATAAAAACACGTCAACATTTTCCAAGAGGAAAATTAAGAGAAAATAAAATGAGGAACGTATTTACAATTCAATTAAATATGTCAAATTTTAAGGCTCAATGTTATCACTGACTAACATGTACCGATCCTTGTTCAGCAATGTTCCTTGTGTTATGCAATCTAGAATCCATGATTCATGAATGTTGTTGGTAGTTTCACATGTCTTACCGACCACTATATTAGCTTTTGTCACAATACTGGTACATTTACCACCACACGCACGCACCAATTGTTTTAAGTGTTTAGCAGATGGTTCACAATTATTAGATATGTAAATACTACCGGCGCTATCAAATATGAGAAATTTCGACAATGATCTAAACGTGTTACGTCTTGTTTGAAATTCCTTAAAAAGAAAAACATAAATAAATAAATAAAATGAAGTACACTATTATCGTTTTTAGCCAACTTTCATATTGGTTGAATATAAATAAAATATAAAACAATCAAGGTTTACCTTAACAGGACCAGATAAATCAGATATTAAATACTGTTCATACGGCAACCATCTGCCTATTTCCTGCGATTCATATACCTAATAAACAAATTGATAAATACGTTTTATTATATAATCAAATAACGGTAACTCAAATTACAATTCATGTCCGTTTAAACGGAATTCATTACAGATTTATCCAAGTGTATTAATTACCCAATTTTCAGAAACTATGTTACATCCATAAGCCATTGCAAATAACATGTTTAATGTTCGATTTGACTGTGATTTAGTGATTAAATGGGAAGTCGAACATTCCACGTTATTTTGGAAAGTAAAAGTGCCCAGGTTTTGTATTGATTGCTTAATTCTATTAACTTCCCTGTCGAAAGAAAATTTATTAGTAAAATATATGTAAACAAATTTTAAATAATTGGTTATTTCACCTTTTAGTAAATCCAGTACACGCAATTGTCCTCGTTACTGTAGTTTGATTTTCAGGGTTTCCTTCGATTTCTTTAAACTTATTATCTTGATGTAATGTTTGTTTACCGAGCAATAATTTTTGTTTTTTTCTACTTGCTAATCTAGCCGAAGCACTTTTTGTTGACTTTTTGGGTAAAGGCGATAGATAACCATTCATAACGGTCGGGTTATTTTTTAAATCTTCATTTTCACAAAATAATAATCTACGGAACCGTTGTCTAGCAAGGAAATTTATTTTCATTCTATTTTCAATTCTGATTAAATGATGGTTAATTTCTGAGGGTGATTTATTTTCTCCTTCTTTGGGGATTATATACTTTCTTAGTAGTTGTATCGACAGCGGTACGAAGTCTTTACAAACTCTGTCATCGTCTAAATGTGGACTAGTATGGTCAACCAAACTATCACGCACGCATTTTGATAATCCTTTTAAAATTAAATCCTGCATTAACACAAAAATATAAATTAAATTAACATCAAAAAACGAATCGTGATATTTAATAAAAATACTGGCTTAACATTTTATTAATGTACACAGAATCACGAGAGAAATAATTTTTCGAATTGTAGTGTAGCGCTACTAATAATAATATTATAGTATTATAATGTAATAGAGCTTGTACTCAGATTTTTTTTTTAGTAACTAGAACAATGTTCTTTTTTAACATATATTTCAGTACTGCATCCATTGCTAACACTAACAGATTAATAACTACTTCAAACCCTCAAGATATTTAAAAATTAATTTTTTTTCATGCAAATACCAAAATAATATAATTACTTACAAGATTTATTACAGGTCTTCGTAGTTCAGGGGTTTTAACAGACTCTGTTTCAAAGCATTTCGCTTTTAAATTGTCAATACGTTCATACAGGTCATAAATTTTATAGATATGACTATTAGATTCAGTGACGGGCCCAATTTCTCTTAGTCCCCATGTTTTCCAATTCTCGTTGTCTTTCTGAAAAATAAATAATGAAGTGTTATTTTATAAATACGGAGTTTATTTATAAGTATACTTTAAAAATGTAAAAATAAACTTACTTGAAAATCACCCATAGCGATCGTGTTATTTAAATCTTTATTTGAGCTAAATAATAATCTACGCAGCCTTTTTCTAGCTTCATAATTTAATTTCAGCTCATGTTCAATTTCAATTAAATGATCGTTAATTTCTGAAGGCGATTTACGTTTTTTTCCTTCGGGGATTATATACTTTCTTATTAGTTTTATCGCCAAAGGTACGTAGTCTTCTGATACTACTTCTGTATCATATGCAGCAGCACCATCTTGGTCGTTCAATATATCATATATTACTTTTGATAAACCGTCCATAATTTTATCCTGGATTAATATAAATATTCAACATTTGATTATATTTAACGCAAATCCCAGAACGAACACAACATACCTATATTGTTTATTAAATCCGTCTGTTTACTGCACCTACTCAAATTATATTAATAACCATTATTAGTATCAATTTTTTTTTCAGTAAATAAACATCGGTTACATTTATCGTGTATCAGTTACAATTAACTAGGTATAAGTAATACGTTTAAACCACACACACACACACACACACACACACACACACACACACCTACACACACACACACATTCACACATTCACACCTACACATACACACACACACACACACACACACACACACACACACACATATAATAATAACATAATATTTGTGCACATAGAAATTGACGGGAAGCATCAAATATGGTCACATGAGCAAAAAAAAATGTCTTTTTGTACAACACTATGCTTTTTAAAACAATATAACATTATGATCTTAGATCAGACCAAAAATGATTAATCTCCCGTCCATTAATATTGTTCAAGTAAACACCATTTATATATTAATAATGATTCTCAAATGATCAAATATTTATTGTTATACGTATAATAACATACAGTTAAAGTAATGTATATATATATATATGTGTATAAAAAGTGCCAAATTTTAATAAATTATGTTGTAAAATTCATTTTTTTTTTAACGTTAACCATCGAGATGGTCCAGAAAGTTAATAATACGTAAATGATCAATCTTCTACACAATAAAATGGTTCTAAAAAACAACACGGTTTTTATAATAAATACTAATATAGCTATGGGTTATATTATTTCCGACGCCGTAGCAGCGAGTCAGCGTACCAGTCTCGTTATCTACATCACTTCGTACAATATTATTAGATATGATATCATTCATTCCGAAATATAACGCATAAATATCACATCATCACATTAGGTAGGTACAACGATCTAGATCTGTAGACAACTTTTACATGACCGTACAGGTATAGACATAAACCGTTCAGAAAAACTTTGCTGTCAAGTGCGATCTGATGTTCAACCTTATTCATAATTATAAAAATACTCACACAGAACACTTAGAAACTAAAAATCGAAAATAGCGATTTGAATACGTTTTGTACACCAATGTATAATATGTATATGTACATATTAATAATATGTATATATTATGTATAATGGTAGATCCCGTAAATACAGTAGTATTGGTCACATCCGGATAGCGCATTATTATTTATACGTTATTGTGGTTCTGGACCATTTCATTCTTATATTATAATAATATAACGTACCTACACGTATTAGGTCAAGGTTATTAAATTATAATTATGTAAAGCTAATTTATTATTATCGATATTGTCGTAGTTTTTTTTAGATAATTAATAACTGTAATTGTGTTGATTAATTTTACTTATTTGAGACTATGCCTACAACCTTATTGTACATATTAAATATTACGATTTATTATTATTTTACAAACAATAATATTATACTTCTGTAATTGATACTATCATTGTACCTATATGTGTTTACTATTCATGTCTAATATACATCATTATGTATTATATTGATGTATTATATTGATGATATAAATATCTTTTTCCCTACGCGATATGATATACGTTTACCAATAATTAACATTCATATCTACAGGGTGTTAAAACATATGAAAATCAGAAAAGTAAAATAAAAAGTAACACGTAATACATTGTAATGTGCATCTAGATAAAAATATAAGTATTATTTTGTACGGAAATCTTTGATAAATTAATTTCAATTGCATATTGATTTATTTTCAAATCATGTAATAAATACCTACATACTAAACTGATTACCATAATTATGGATTAACGTTATTTTAAAAAACTATACCTACCAAACCCTCCTCCCTCTATCATAATGAAAAAAATCTATTTAACACACAAAAAACAATAACAAAGTAATATCATTTTGGTGTTTAAAATCCACCCATATGTATTATAGTAATATCACGCACAATAACAATATATTATATTAAGTTTTAAAAATATTATTATATATTACAGTTATTCCAATGTAATTTAAAGTTTAAATGTTGTATTGTTAAAATATGCCATTCATTTTGTACACCCTGTAGATGCAAAATTGGCATTTTTGCATCAATATATATATTGTCATTACGGTTATTTCTGTAGGTTATGAATTTACGAAAGAATTAGAAATTATAATTTATTAATTGTTATAGTTATATTAGAATAGTCATTATATTATATTTGTACCGATAGTTATAACTCATAATATTAAGTTTTTTAATTTATTGTAAACTTTATTTTCACTTTATTATGTTCTTTTTCTGAATTTTTACTCCATTCTTTATTTTTTGCCTGATAATAAATCTAAACGTAAATAAAATTAGTTTTTATGTACATCGTGATTTTTTTAATTTGTGTCATGTCAGTTATAAAGTGTGTTTCAAAATGATTCATCCGATTTTAGTAAACTTTAAATATTATTCCTACAGTTTATGGTAAACGAAGTACCATCCATTTGAATGGTAGGGTTGTCGAGTTTTTATCGACTACAGATAAGTTATGATAATGGGCATCTTAACCAAGTGACGTGATTTAATTAATTATTATCGAAATGTTAACCAAGCAACAAAGTGATTCGTGTGCTCCGTTTCAAAAAATCCGAATCTGTTATTACCGTGCAACGTGATTTTCGACGAAAGTTTAACATTAACAAAGATAATATAAAGTCATCAAGTCGACCAAGAACTTCAAATGAAAATGTTGAACAAATTCAACTAAGTTTTGTTAGAAGTTCTCAGAAATTAGTTTGTCGTAAATCTAGAGAACTTCTTATTCCGCAGACAACAGTTTGGTGTTTTTTTGGAGACGTCTGAGTTATAAACCAAACAAAATTCAGTTGTTGCAGGCTCTCCTTAACAGTGATAGTCATAGAAGCATTTGAAAGATAAAGAGTTATAACAGTTTTCCTATCGTATCATTTTAATTTTAAATATTATACCTAAAACTTAACATCTGAAATAACACACATAAAACTTAATGTAATTGACTAACTTATAAAAAACTTATCCTAACCTAATCATTCAAATTTTTATACTATAAATATAATTTCTTGGAATCGAATAAATCATTTCGAGACACATTGTGTATAGAATACACCTACTTTTTTCCAAACCTTAATTATGGTAGGTACCACATTCAAGATACTGCAGCAGGTACTACTCCCTCCTGGTCGATTCCTTCGAGTATTGTTAGTACGCAGACTTCTACTAAACGGCATCGTACGTCCGTGCGCGACTTCATACCAATTGTATAGGATTAATATAAAAACAATTTTAAAATAAATCACACCTACAGGTGCAGTTGGAAGGGTAGGACTGATCAGCTGGTTTACAAAAATGTGATATTGCACCCGCGGACATTTTTAATAATACATACCCGATGTATATGAAAATTATTTTCAAAATGATACAATTTTATGAGTTGATTTATTATGTTACAGCGCGCGTATTTAAGAATTGTTATAGGGAGGGGATGAGCCATTGAATGTCACGCATAAAAGTGAGGGACTTCGCCTCCCACGCTCCCTTCAGGTTTCCAAAAACTTGATCACTAAATACTCTTAATACTCAACAGTTTACACTTTTCACACCATACAGTAAATATATTATATTCTACACTGAATACCAATTATTCATTATTTTTTAGTTAATAACAATAACATATTGATTATTATTAATTAGATCTGAAAGAAATTTCAATTTTTAATTTACATTCAAAACATACTCTTTGAGATTAAACTCATTAATAATTACCATCTTACTATCAACATTCAACACCAATGTCCAATAATACAAAAATAAATTTAGTTTCAAATTCAAATTTAGTTCTCAAACGAAATATTTCCAAGACTTAGTTGAAATATTGGAAGCACGTAAATATTTAGAAGTACAATAAACATCTAATTTCAGTGTAAAATGCTATACAAAAAGTAGGTAAGTACCTAAGTAATGTTCTATTAAAGTAAAAGTTCGCAAATAATGCAAAAAGGCAGAATTAAACTAATATAATGATTACAATTCTTGTATAAAAAAATAAAAACATTAAATCAATACAATTATCATTTTGAAATTGAAGAAAACGTAAAACGTTAGTTTCGCAAGAAATGTTTCCGTTATTTAGCCTTACCTTCGAACCACTGAATTTTGTATTAATCCACGCCCATTATTCTATTTACAGATCCTATCTTTATACTATAGCGGGGTTGCGATAACCCAAACTAGATTGGGAAAACGCATCGTTTGGATTACCGATTTGTCTGAACACCTATTGTATAATACACGCGCCTATCTGTCGCACCGAACCGACGAAAACCAGTATGCTGGCAATTCAAAGGCCATTTCGGAGATATCGATGTTCTAGAACACTCGATTTCCCCCCGGCCTCCCAGCTTGGCACGATATTTTGCCTGTCGATCGGCTTGCCATAGGTGCCCCGAGTAAAACACTCCGTGTGTCGCGAGCTTGCGAAACGGACCTACGAGTCACCCGAACACGTTTTTTGGTTTTTTGGTGCTTTGTATCGTGTTGTGCGCTTTCGAGACGGTGAGGTTTTTTTTTTAAGTCGTCAGTCGTCCAACGTCGTGTGAATCAACCAGCTGTTCTTGGTACGCGTTGCAAGCCGGACAGTTCGCGAATGAACGGGTTGAACGTCGTCCACGGAGGCATCTGGCGGGCTTTAGTGGTTTTAGTGCCTTTAGCACGGTCGCGTGGGCGCAACCAAACGACGCTAAACCGTCCCAAGTACGGGCCTTTGCGCATTCCTCGTGCACTATAATGCACGTAATAGTGTACTGTTATTCTTATTATTATTATATCTCGAGTCGTTAGACGTGTATGTAATGTAATGTAAGTTAATATTCTTTTGTTTTCTAACAACACCCGGGTGCCCACCAATCGCATGTCATTGTCATTATTGTTAATACAGGTTGGGAATATGCTAGTTATTATTGTTTATTTATCAAACTTGAGGTTACCCTCGTCCTCTCTGTATTTGATTGTGATTTCTTTGAAACCAGGACAAAACACATAGGGTCTGGTCTACAGCAAATGTTGCGGGACCGTCGGTTACCTATGGCCGACTGTTGAGGTTTACTCCTATGATTTAAAAATTAATTTTCGTGCACTATAAATGTTATAATTTATATTATTATTAATATGTATGTATATACAATAACACTCCTATATAGTCATTTAAAATTTGAGTTGTTTTTTTGGGCGCAGTCCGTTTCGAGCCCAGACTAGTTTAGATAAATTTAAAATTATGTTGGCAATTATTATTTTAAATTATATAATATTGTAATAATTGAGTATCATTTAACGTTATCCAGACCCCACGAGGAAGAAATAATCTTTGTTCTCCAAAAAAACTGTTTTTTAGTTCATAAAAATGGTACATTTATCTCATTTAAAATTTGGCCACAATATTTATAAAAACATATTTTTAAAAAAAATCAAATTTACTCAAATACTCCACAGTATTTATAAAAGCAGATTATTAAAAAATCGACTGAATTTCTTATGCGTTATCACTTCTTTGCTATCAGCATATATACTATTATGTATAAATTATATTTATTTTGACTAAAATAACCATAGATTTTATAACATTCGTCTTTTCGCGATCAAAAACTTGTTTAGTTATCTGTAGTGCACATAGCTACCAAATAAACACCATTTCTTTTTGCCATTCGCTAAAATATAATATTTGTCTGAACCATTGTCAGCTTTATTTAAAATGTATCTAAGCTAGTCTAGAAAACGGGAATCTTAAATAAAAAATAAAAAAATACCTAGATAAATAAATAAAAATTTGGACTAAACGGGCCTTGTCCTTTTTTTTTTTTTTATCACATGCATAGGCGTGCGCAGACTCAGGTTTCAGGGGCAGCAAGAGATTAATTCGGCCCATTCAAATTCACCATTAAACCCAGCCCATAGTTTTACTATTTTTGCTATTGGGTATCAAAATTAAAGTAGTATTGATTATTTGTTATTTGGATACAGTTGTACAGTAAGGAACTAAGCCACTTAAGGTGTACTTTTCCACAAGCCTATAGTTAATATTATTAATAATATGATAAAATAAACAAAAATTAATAATAATATAAAGTATATATTTTAAAAATAATAATTAAAGTAATAACAATTGGTTGTAAATAAAACAATAAAACCTCTTATTAACATTCATACACTTTTTTCACAAACTTATAATACTAATCTACGCTCTACAGATAATACATTTTTAAATTCATTAATTACACTCTCAATATTTACAGAAGAAGTTAATTCTTGTTCGACAAATAGAAACAATAATGCATTAAGTCTATCTTGTGTCATGGTAGATCTAAGTTTGCTTTTAACAATGGTAAGTTTAGAAAAACTCCTCTCACAACCACAACTCGTGACAGGGATAATAAAAAACATTTTTAAACACAGAAAAAAATTATTAAAAATATCTGATCGATCACATTTGTTTAACCAGTCAAGCCATTTATAAACAGAACCAGAACTAGAACCTTTAGGAGTATCTTCTAATTGTTTCAAAAGGGTTATCTCAAAAATTAATGATTCTTTAGAAATATGGAAATATTTATTCAATAGGTCAAATTCTGTGTTATAATTATCTATTTTAATATCCAAATTCACAAGATTACCTATTATATTTATTATGTCTAATGTTTCTTGCTTAAATCTTAAGTTCAGTCCATTAATTAATGTATCTAAAGTTGTATTGTAAATATTCACTCTCATTTCATCAAACTTAGTTTTAAAAATATGCTGTGTTTGGGTAGCATTATCTATTTTTAGATTCTGAACTGAGTGAAGAATATATTGATTTTACAATGATGAGTGTATTTTTTTTTTATTTTTGTGTCTGACGACACCTTTTTTGACAGTAAAAATGCTTAGATTTGCTTATGTAGCAACTTTTCTGAAAGGAAAGTGAATCTAGTTGGTACTTTGGGGGGTCAAAAGTAATAAAATTTCAATATTTTTTAAATGCGACGGGAAAAACCCTAAAAAAATTTGGGAAAAACGGGAGTTTTTACGCAAAACCAGTTTTCGACATAATCAAATTTTTTATTTTGCTATAACTCAAAAACTAATCAATGTAAATACTTGAAATTTTCACCAAATGTTAATATTAGCGTTCTCTATACACCGTTAAATTTTCAAAGTATTTTGACTTTTATTGAGCTATTTATAGACAATTGAAATTTTCAATTTTTTTAAGTATTTTTTTTTTAAACAACGATAAAATTTTTTTAGCTGCCCAGAAAATCTTGAAAATTTTATACAAGGTTTCTTATAAGTTGTTTCTTAATTGATAAAAAAAATCTAAAATCGTAAGTCACCATTTTTTTTTATAAGTGCTCAAAGTTCCAATTTATACGAAATATGTAAAAATCACGATAATTTGCAAGTTATTTTGTAGATAAAAATTCATAAAAATTTTTCTGTTCATACTTAAGGTTCAAAATTTTAACACTAGGTTATCTATAAGCTACTCTTCAAAAATCTTTAAAAAAATTTCTACCGGAATTAGAGGAAAAAATTGTATGACTGTTTGAAATTAAAATATTTACGAAATTGCATAAAATAGTGATTTATTCTCAAACGATTTTAAATATTTGTTATAATTCAAAAAGTATAAGTCGCAGATTTTTGAAATTTCTACCAGCTGTTAAGATTGGTATTTCCTTTATGTCATATTTTTTTCAAAATATTATATTGATTTTTAAGCCACTTATAGGCATTTAAAATATTCGATTTTTTTACACTTTTTTTTTATAATCGGTGATAAAAAAAATTTGGTTCGAACAAAATACTTGAAAATTTAATAGAAGATTCCACAGAAGTAGTTCTTAAAGTCATTCAAAAATTATTAAAATCCATAGGCACAATTTTTTTTTATAAGCGTTTGAACAGCGAATATTGACATAAAATTACATGTAAAATATAATATAATGTATAATATTCTAGACTGACAAAGATATCGGTTTTTTTTTAAATGCTCGAACTCAAAAACGAAAAACTGCAACAACTTGAAATTTTCAACCAATCTTTATATTGACGTTTTCTATACATGGTTAAGTTTTCAAAGTATTTTGACATATTTTGACTTATTTATAGACAATTTTTCTAAATTTTTCGTTTCAAAATAAAATATACTTATTACAATATTTATAAATAACAATGTATTATATTCTAGACTAACATATCTTCTCGGTTCAGAATCGTTTTTCGTATACAATGATACCTATCATTGAATTCAAATTTAACAAATCCATTACAATGACCTATCCTATGAAGAGTCGCGCTCCACCCCCAAGTGTACAGCAGAGCGAGGCCCATCCGGTTCTTTTTTAGTATATTACTTATAACTGTGAATATAGATTCAGCATTAACAGAAACTAACCGTACTAAATCAAGAAAAGTTTCAACAGGTCTATTCATTTGATCATCAAAATATCGTATAACGATTGAAAGTTGTTCATGATGACCAACATCACTAGTTTCATCGGCTAAGATTGAAACATATACATTTCGTATATCTGCTTTTACTTTTTTAATAATAACATTATGTATTGAACTAATTAGGTCGTTTTGGATTCTATTACTGGTATACTTTGCATTTCTTGGGCCATTTTTAAAGTGTTCATTCAAAACTATTTCATATTTAGCAAAAGTATTAACTATTTCTTTGAATAAACCCTTTTGATTACTTTTTTCTCCTTCATCATGACCTCTAAAAGGCCTTCCTCCTTTAACAAGACACAAAGTAATATCTATCAAACGCTTCATAATTTCTCTATTGCACAAACGCACACTTTCACATTTGGAAATATATTCTTTTCTACTTATATCTATTTTTTGATCAATAGAAGTAGTATTTAAGTAATCAGCCATTGCTTGGGTACTAAAAATATGAGATTTAGTCATTTGATGTTTATTAAAACGATTAATACCTCTATACCAACTACAGAAACCAGTTTTAGAAAATGCATCATCAATTGACTGCTGTTTAAATTATTACCCTTAAAGATCCTACATGGAAAACAAAATGCTAGGTCTTTAGATGGACTATATTCTAACCATACATATTTTTCAAACCAGGATTTTTGAAACGATCTTTCTGATGCTCCTTGCATTGTTTTTGGATAAGATTCCATGTTTGGGCGGTATGGACCAGCTGATATTCGATCTCTGAGTTCAAGACGATTCACTGGAAGTTGGTTTATCGGATCATTATTATGTACGGGTATTAAAATACTTAATCAGGTTATTATTGCATAATAGTTTATGATAATATAAATAATATAAAAAAAGGATAAATTATGTTATATGAAATAATTTAATGCCATTTTCGTTAACTTTATCAATTATATCTAATAAAAATAATAAAATTCAGTAATTTCTAAATTTCTAAACAAAAAATAAAAATTGATTTTACTTTTTACATTTTAAAGTTAAGTATAGGAGGTACATATTACATACTACCTAACAATGTAAGTGTTGTTGTCACATTTTAGAAATTTAATTTAACAATTATTTGATCATGATTATTTTTTAATATTTACTTAATTAGTAATTTGTTAATATTTATTATTTTAATAACTTACCAATACTACCATTGGATACACTTGAATCAATTTTATCTGCCATAATAAGATTTGTTACATTGAACATAGTTTTCAGTGATGTATCAACTAATGCATTGGCTTCATCAGGTTCAACATTACATTTATCATTTAAAATTAAAAAATTATTTAAATACCGTAATGTAAGGAGATGGAACAAGTACTTAATTAACATTTTATTAAATTTAACAATAATTTGATTAGGTATGAATTTAACTGTTTAAGACCATTTTATAAAGCTTACCTACTTAATTAATAATTTGTTAATATTATATTCATAACTTACCAAACATATAATTTGATAAACTTGAATAGATTTTTTCGACTGTAACAAGATCTTTTATTTCGTTTAAAACTAAAACCATAAAAATATTTAATTATACTATGATAGAGTTAAATACTTATAATAAAACTATTGACCTATAATTTTAATAAGTCAGTGGATAAAACTTACCGATTCTATCATTGGATTGCCCAACAGCATTGGTGTCAGATTTCAATGTACTTGGCGTATTTGAAAGTTTTGAATTTTTTGAAAACATGTCCTTTAACTTAAAACATTTATCGCTCACATTCAAAAGCAACAATCTTTTCTTATCACAGGCTTTTTCAGCTCCGCCCTTTCGTTTACCGAACATGACACAACAGTAATGTTACAACTTACTATTATTATAGTCTTATAATAATGTAGGTATTGAGCAATGAGCACGTCACACGTCGAAAAATATTAAGATGTGCGAGTGCAACCCATTAGTTCAATTACGTAATTGCTAATCGCTATTTAATATCGTCTATCATTGATATTATGGTGGGCCAGAATCGTCATGGCATATTAGTGTACGATATTACGATAACGTTAAAAACCCAGTTTATTTTTAGATTTGTTGACCATAAATGATAATAATATTTACGATTAAAAATCATGGCCATAGAATACAGATTAATCATGGCTATTTCTTTTTTTAGTAGACAGGTCTATTAGTTTTATACTGATAAATTCTATAATCATAAAATATTCATATCTAACTTGACCAAAAAAAAAAAAAAATCATTTGTGGAAATATAATTTTACCGAGGCCCATTATTTAATATTTGCCGGCCCCGGTAGCCCCAAATAAAGTCTAGGGGCAGCATATGCTGCCTCTGCTGCCCCCGTGCGCACGCCTATGATCACATGTACATATTTATATGTAATAATTCTTAAGCCCATTCAGATTACCACGTATTTCGGGTTTATGCAATCCTACTATTATCCTAATGTTTTCATACTGACTTAAACAGGAATTTTATAAAACATCTCATCAGAAATAAGTAATTTTAAATAGTCACAAAACAAATAATAAAACTATTAAAAATATTCATTCATTTATTAACTAAAAAAAGTATAAAACAATATAGTATGATAACTAGTTTAATTTGTAGTTACATAACTATCAGAAAAAAATGGATTTTGATCCATTGATATAAATTTATAAAATTAAATTACAAATAAAAAAAAAAAAGTTAAAAGTAAATTAATAATAAAAAAAAATATTAAAAATAAATTAAATTTAAAAAAAAAATAAAAGTAAATTAAATAAAAAAAAATAAAAATATTGTACAATAAAATTATAAATAAAATGAATACATCAATATATTAATGTATTAATTACCAATGATACTGTAAAAATACAATTTAAGAAAATAAGTTTTTCAATAATTATTCAACATTTATTTACAATGGGAGTCACATAAAATGTAATCTGGTTAATTTTTAACATAGGTCACAACTTGCACTTGTATTAAATACTAACACGAATAGTAAATTACACATTTTAATTAATATGAAAACAAAGATCAATCTTTTATACTCAAATACATTTTAATACCTCATTGTGGTCTAATATTACTATAATATTCATGTACTTTTGGAATAAATTCAATAATCATTATGTTTAAACAATTTTCAAGGTATCTTGCTGAAATGTAGTTTGGATCAGATCGCTAAAAAATTGTAAATTAAAAAATTAAAACTTCAGTATACTTATAGATAAAAATATTACAGTAACATCAATATTAACATTTTACTATGCTTAAAAATAATATATTCAATCTGTTTCAATACTTACAGGAAAGTATTTCATAGCGTTTGAAAATATTAATTTCATTTCGCTAATACCACGACTAAGTGAATAAGCTTTATCGGTTTGTAAAGAGTTTTTAATATCATTTAATGATATAGGATGAAAAATTCTATCGTAAAAGTCACGATACTAAAAGTACAATACATTTAAATAAAATTAGTTATTAAGTTCATATAACATAACAAAAAGTATATTCTATCTTACCATTTTAATAGATGGAAGATATTGAAAATTATCACTATGAACATTATGACAATACAACTCCAACAATAAACGTTCCAGTATTTTTCTTTCAGATTTACCAATCGGAAGATCTATATATGATATATCTTTTTCATTTAACCTTCTAATATAAGTTGAAAGGCTTTTACAAAGTGTACACTCATTTCCAATTCTTAAACTAAAAGAAACATTATATTAAATTAAATTAAATTATATAATAATGTAAAATAATGCTTAAATAGTATTAAATTTCAAATATTAATTACATTGTCTCTCCTACTAATGGAGGAATATGACATGCATTATGATAAAGCCGCGAACATGATACACATGAAAAAAAGTCACTGATTACCCATTGATTACAACAAGCACAATTTTTAGGCGCTACGTAATTAGATTTATCTGCATATAAATATAAAAATAAATACATAAACATTTAATTTAATTAATTTAATAGTAAATTTTAATTTAAAAAATATAAATATATTTACCAATGTCTTGGGCATTGTTAACACATTCATTAAGAAAAGAGTTGATACTCGTTTGACGATCAACCACTTGAACTGTTTGACCATAAGATTGTTCCTAAAAATAATTAAATTCAAACAATATCAATATTTTATAAGTTTATAATAAAATATTTAGTTAATTTTTTTTTTTTTTTTTTATTATTACTTGTATGTTGTTTTATAAAGCTATTAAATACAAAATGTTTGATAAATTTATATATATAAAAAAAAAAATCATATGTAATTCATTAATTGCAATACTGTTCATAAAAAAATAATACTAGGTTAGAATTAGGTACGAGGTCTACTCTAGCGGACAAATTTTATCATTAAAATTTGAATTAAAATTATAAAATTATCACCTAATTGTGAGATAAATAAATTATAAATCATCAAAAATAATTTTATTTTTCTATTCTTTGTAATATTTATTCATACATTAACAAGTAATGGAGTTATGAACTTTGATTTTTAGTTTGATGTATCTATAAATTAGTAATTTCAGAAGTTTTAAATAATACCAAAATTGAAATAATTTTTATTTAATCAGCATTAATAGCTCAAACTTTGAAAAATTTTTCAATATACCTAATTTTTAATAAAAATAAAAAAAATTTTATACTATGAAAGCAGAAATATACAACAAATCAATAAAATAATAATTTCCTACACTTTAATTATTTACATTTTCATGTTAAGTCATACATAATAATACTGATGTAAACATTTTCAGAATTAGGTCAGATTATAAAATATACATCTTAACAACCAACATTTTGCAAAACTAAAATTTAATTATCATTATTTGTATAATAAATTCTAATATATTAATTAAAATGTATTCTTAAATGTTATCCAATAATAAGCCTTACATGTTGAAAAGATGAAGAACTCTCTTGATTTCCTGGAATTATATTCATGGACGAAGAAATTGTTCCAACTTTTTGAATAGCTATTAAATAAAAATAAAATATTTTAATATTTATCATTTTATCAAAAATCATGCATACCTAAAAGACCATCAATTAATGTTTCTTCAGAATTGAATTCTAAATTACATTGAAACTGTTTTAAATCTATTGATGTTTCCAGGAGTTTGCTTTTAGCTTTCAGAAATTTATCCATAAATGGTCTAAACAAATAAATCATATGTAATTAATCATAATTTATACTATATAGATTTAAAATTACATACTTTGCTATTTTAACAACATCCATAACTTTATCCTGATTAAAAGTAATTTTTATCAATTTATCATAATATAAATTACTCTCTTTTGACTTTAAAATAGTTATTTTGTTTTTTTCAAGTTCTTGATGAATATCTTGAAACTTAGTGTTTAGTTCTCTTTTTAGATTCGATGCATGTTGGTTTACTTGTTCGTGAAGCCTATAACATACAAATATTTATTTAATACATCATTCATAATTTCATTAGATTGTTAAATATACAATAGAATTGTCTTATCAATATGTGTTATTGCCAATTTTCTTTTGTCTTCCAGAGATGACAAAAATTTGTTTGTTTCATTCAAATTCTGATCACAATATTTTACATTAAACCTGAAATCAAATCATACATTAAAAATTAAAAACTATTTATATTATTATTTCTATGATCATACTCAAAATTTTTCAGATGCATATTTAAATGTGATTTTAATTCGTTGCCAATATTTGAAAGAATACGAAATTTGTGTAAGCGATGTTCTTTTAATTGACAAAGAGAACAAAGCAATAAAGAACAGCTATCACAATAAACCTCAATTGTTTTCTAAGACAAATAAATCAATAAATTATTTATATAATGAATTTTGTTATAATATAAAACAAAAATATAATTTTGTAAAAACTTACCACATTACATTGAAAACATATTTTAAAATCTTTTTCTCTTATAATAGGAATATGATCTTTTGTTGTTTCTTTATGTATCTAATAATATTAATGCATAGCTTATATATGATAGATAATAATAATGTTTATAAATTATATAAAATGTAATATGATTACTTGAGAACATAATGTACAGAACAAATCTTTACAGTTTACACAAATATTTTTTGCTGTATTATTACAATTATCTTTACTGCAAAATGTACTTTGAAAAACATCTGGTGGCATAATTGTAGGATATTCAATAATGTCACCATTTTGTGTAACAACTTCACATTTTTTGCACTCCACACCTATATTATTAACATATTATTAAATTAATTAAATTTGTCTAGTAGTAATTATTAAAAAGAGAATAAAACAAAATCTATTTAGTAGTCTAATTTATAAAAGAAGAATTTATAAATAGAAGAAGATAATAAATATACCTGAATTTTCTCTTTCTGGAATATTAAGCAAACACTCATTGCAAATAAAATGAAGGCAATCTAATAAATTCAAATTTTTATTCATTGTTATAGAACAAAATGCACATAATTGTGTTTCCCGGATGTCAATACTTTTTTTCTGTGAATCCATTTCTCAAAACTGAAAAAAAAATCATCTATTTACAAAATAAAATCTAACTCGATCTTGATAATTATAATAATTTAGACAAGGTAAGACAAGTTAATTAATTAATTTTATTCATTAAATTATTTTAACCCAGAAAAAAGTGAATAAATACTGGAGTATTATCACATTTTTAATGTACCACCAGTTCTAAATTAAAAATTCATCATATGTATAAAATATATACATTAACAATATGTACAAATTTTTTTTTGCTAAATCAATCACAATTTTATTGATTTTGTATATTATTAAGTGCGATTCAGTACATACAGGCTAATACAACAAGAATAAAGCAAAATTAATTGAGCTGCTTCTAAATAAATGTATTAATTTGATATGTATGAAATAATGAACTTTAGACTCTAAAATAATAACTTTATACTTATTAATTCTAAGTACTATTTATTTATTCATTAGGTAAACTGACATGAAAGCGCTATGATCAGATTAAAACACACCTAAATATTGGTCTGTTCGACACTACCTTATATAACCCATTTTCGTGTGAAACTGATTCTTCCTTTTCCCAAAAACTTAATTGGACATAGTCATGTTTTATTGTTAAAATTGTTTATTTCTCTATAAACATGATAAATAGAAACCCTGGGATATGCTTTTACATATGACAGAATCTGAATTTCTTATAGCTTTTTCTATAGAATTTCTTTGTCTTGAATATTAGTTACTGACTCTTTTGAAAAAAGAATTGATATCCCTGATATAACTGGTACTGTTTTCTAATTTATAATAAAGGGAATAAATTTGGTAAGCAGAGAAAATGATGTTTATTGTTTAATTTACCTAATTGGATAAAGATGAACAGTTTTTTTTTTTTCTTGCAATAATACGTATTAAATCAAATTTAAAACCACAAAACATAGATTTCTTTTTTTTTATTAGTAATAGAATAATATATGATTAGACTGTTTCAAATTTGTATTTTAAATTATAACTAGATTGATTCATTATAATCTTATTTTTGGTAAAATTACTAATATAGCATTTATGAAGAAAATCATAATAGGTAAACAAGTATTTCATAAATTGCATTTGATATATATGAGTTGATATTTTATTAGCTGTTTCATTAGTCTCCAACATATATGTATATATATATATATATATATATATATATATATATATATATATATATATATATATATATATATATATATATATAAGATTTTTAAGTGCTATAATTTAGCCATTTTTAAACTTATAAAATAAATTCAATCACTATAATTGGTTTACCAATCTATCATATAATTTGAGATACCTAAATAAATAATCAAACATTTATGATAAGAATGAATTGCGTTATTCTTTACATAATAAATTAAATTTAGTTAAACTACATTAATACTTCATTAAAAAATTAGTAATATAATTTAAAATACCTCGTATTTATTAAATAATTTACGTCTATTTTCTCTAGATACATAAAAAGTTAGACACAAAATGGAATTTTTAAAAATAATAAAAGTATCTAACAATGAATAAAGGTTATGAAATTAATATATATTCTTTTGATTAGTTTTAAAGTTATAATTTCATAACCTTATTCAATAATTATAAGGTACTTTAAATTATATTACAAATTTTTTAATGAAGTATCAATGTAGTTTAACTAAATTTTAGTTCTAAGTAGAAAGAAATATTTCAATAATAGTATTATTTTATTCAACAAAAAAAAAAAGGGCTTAATTTCAGTTAAAATAACAGCAAAAATTGAAAACTAATATAAATCATTAAATTTAAAGGGAATATTTAACCATAGTCCATGAACAATTTCCTTATAATAAATTATCTGTATTATAAATGAACAACTTTAAATTAATAATCAATAAGAAATTTTTCCTGAACAACGTATCATCAAAAAAATAAAATTAATATTGAGATGCCAACCATCTAATCATAAATATTGTTGTTAGAGAAACTGTAGGGTAAATATAATTAATATAACTTATAAAGAATATATATATTGATAGTGGATATTGTTTTGATATTTCTACATACGGTTTCAAAGTATGATTCACAGCTGGTTCACAGTAAATAGTAGCAGTTGAGGAACCGTTATTGTTGTATGAATAACAATTGGTTAATAACGATCAGTGAAACCCTATGACTAGGTTAGAACAACAGAATTGACGCAGACGGACAAGCAAATGTTGTTAATTGTTACAAGTAAACGGCAGTTACAACTGAATCGTTGTGGCGTAGTGTTGTCTTGAAGAATGAACATAGAACACCCAAACTACTTAATAAATTATAGCGGATGACTTGTACAAACAACGAACATTTCACGGAAATAGCAATATAGTAATACTGTTATCTCATCGATGTCAACATAACAACAGACTTGGCACGGGCACAGGTTTTTATCGTGAAGTACGAAATAAAACGCAAGGTTTAACGAATAATATTAAATATTATTATAATATATATTTAAAAATATTTTTCAATTGTTATTAATTTTCCCAACACCCGCGAAAACGTGGCACAGAACGAAGCATATCATACATAACCTTAACGTGAACGTGAGAAAAACAATGATAAATAGTACTATAGTAATAGTAATAATCGAACACAACAATCGAATAATTCGATTATTTGAATAATCAAATCGATTCGATTATTTGAATATCTTATGAATAATAAAACAATCGAATGGATCATTTGAATAAAATCATTCGAACAAAATAATCAAACAAAAATTCATACGATAAAAATTATTAGTATAAACCATGACAAAAACATGTCATGATAAAACAAATCTTATTCATCTCACTTTTACTTTTCTTACTCGTAGGGCGTATACTACTGACTATTGGATGGTATAATAAGTAGTGATGGGAATAAAATGATTAGTAATCTATATATTTAATAATCTAATGAATTTACCTGTTGAACAAATATTTTCCAGTCCACAAATGTATGCGTGATGTCAGCACCATAAAAACCTATAAACTACAAACTATAAACTGTAAACTGGTTTGTAGGTGTAAGGTTAGCACAGAATAAAATGTTAGTTTTTTCCAGGAAATCGTTATTACTACGAGCCACAATTTTGGACAAGAACGCAGATTAGATAATACTGTGATATTTTGATCGAATGTACACTCAAATCGAGGCTCGTACCATTTTAACAAGGCTGTTCGATAGTTGTAAGATTCGTTTTTTATAAAGTACGTTTTTAATGGAAAGAAAATTCGTTATAACATATTTGGTATCAAAATTGGTTTTCAGTTTTAATATAATATTTTTATTCTATTATAATGTTATGAATAATTGTATTTTGTAGCAGTTTTATTTTTTAACAAATCAAATATATTAGTGATTTATGAAAATTTACTTGAAATCATATGTCTAATAATATTGCGTAAGAAAACAACGTAAAAATTTCAAATTATTCCATATTGTTCATACCATATTTTTGTTTTAAATACTTATTACGAGGCTGGAATTCATTATTCTTTATGTAAAAAAGTGGTAGTATTGTTAAATAACAATCTAAATTTTCAAAAAATATATTAATATAATTATTCAATCATTGGTTATTCAGAGAACTATAAGGAAAAACTATGGCTAAGTGTTTAGCTGATTACATGTAGAATACAATATACTTTTTTCAGTAGAAATTGGTATCAAGTCACTTGGTACTTTTTATTTTTGTCAGTCAACTATTGTTTTATTTTTCACTGAAGGAACTTGCATAGGAATTCAATATCCAATTTCATAAAATAATTAACATATGAGTGTGTTGACAAAATATCAAATTGATTATCAGGCAGTAAATATACATAATGGTATACAAAATACCTATTGTATGCTAACATTAATACACAATATCTATTCAATATCTTTTCTTCTTACTAGTAATATTCCACGTAAATTCTAATCAATATTTTTGTTTTTATAATGTCAATATATAGTTGGCTTGATAAAATTACAGATAATTTTGCTTATTATATAGTTTCAACTTCAATAAATATGAATTATTTAATAATATTCCCATTTAACATTAATGGTCAATAAATAAAAATTTTCATAAACAAAATATAAACTATTTTTGTTGTAAGTATCTACTAGTTCTAATCGAAACAATTTGTGGATTATTAACAGATTTGAGATATTTTAATTAATAATAGTATAAAACTAAATCAATTGATTTATAATTATTTCTTAATTAATTTATAGTAATATTAATATAATTCTCTAAATTGTATTCAGACTCATCATAATCTTATAAGTTATTAAATAACTAAAAATATATTCAATTTAGTATATTATTTACTTTTCAGATAAATGGAGATCTGTGTTGATAACATAGAATCTGCTTTAAATGCAGTTTCTGGAGGAGCGCACAGGCTAGAACTATGCAGTGCATTAAGTGAAGGAGGATTAACACCATCATTGGGACTTTTTAAAACATTAAAGACAATAATTGATATTCCTATTTTTGTAATGCTAAGACCAAGGAATGGTTATGATTTTGAATATTCAGATTTAGAGATGAGAGTTATCCTTCAAGATTTAATTTTCTTTAAAGATGCTGGGGCTGATGGATTTGTCTTTGGTGCTCTTTCTTCTGGTAATATAGATATGGTCGCGTGTTCATCAGTCCTTTCAGCTGCCGATCCATTGCCAGTAACATTTCATCGAGCATTTGATGTTGCAACTAATAATCCTTTAAAAATGGCACAAGAAATAAGTGATATGGGTTTCAAACGGCTTTTAACTAGTGGAAGATGTAGTTTAGCTATTTCTGGAATTGATTTGATTAAAGATTTAGTTGTTACAATGAAAGATAGTTTAATTATAGTTCCAGGATCTGGTATTAATGTTGAAAATCTTGAGAGTATTTTGGTTAAAACAATGGTACGTGAATTTCACGCATCAGCAAAAGTATTAAAACAAAATGTATATGCAAATAGTATATGCTTACATCCAAATGATAAAGCACCATTAGTTTATGTTACCCAGTCTAACATTGTACGAGAGTTACTCAATATTTATAAAAACTATACTGAACAACAATGAAAAATAGTGCACTATAAAATATAATTTATATTTATAATAATAATTGTATTTACAAAAGTTGTATTACATAAAAATGTCAACTTTATTTTAATTTTTATAAAGTATAATATCTTTTCTCTAATCATGACTATACTTGACAATTTTAAAATTTAAAAAAAAACCAGATTATTTAAATTAGTGATAAACATTAGATTTTAAAACATTTTGTGTTGTATTTCTATTATGTATATTAAATTACTTATTTAAATAAGGAAAAATGATTTGATTTCAATTTCAAGTTTAATTGATTTAAGTTGTGTAATATGTGAAGAATAAGAAAAAGCAAAGGTACTTCATGTATATTTAATATACTATTAAGTAATTAGTTACTTCATACTACTACTTGTATATGGCAATTAATGTTTCATGATAAAATACTTCAAAAATACTTAAAGTTTACATTTGTATCAGCTGTTATTTTATGATTTGGTACTCGATACTATTGAAAATTAACAAAAAAATATATTAAATTGTTAAAATGATTTGTTTTAAATAAAAAAACAAAGGACTTTTATATTGGACATTTAAATGGAGCATATATCAAGTTGATTTTACATTTAAAATGAACATACAATTTTTCAATTATTCATTTAATAAGGATCTTATTATTGTATCTCTACCACGTCTTTTCTTTTTTTCTTGTGGTTTTTAATTGTCTTAACCTGAAAAAAAAATGTACAAATTCCAAAAGTATTTATTTTTCTTTTATTGCAAACAAATATGGTAAACTAATTTAGAATATTGTTTATATTTGTTATTTAATATAATAATATAGTATATGAATTAATATGTAAAATTATCCCTGTCAACCAAGATCACAATCATTAAGACCACTGTGTCATCAACTTTTAAATTGAAAATACAATAGTCATTACTTAAAACACTCATGAAATTTTACCAATAGACTATATTACTTACAAGATTTATTACAGGTCTTCGTAGTTCAGGGGTTTTTATAGAGTCTGCATGCAAGTATTTCGCTTTGAAATTGTCAATATGATCATAAATGTGGCTTTCAGATTCAATGACGGGCCCAATTTCTCTTAGTACCTGTTTTCCAATACTCATTGTCTTTCTGAAAAAATAAATAATGAAGTTAAAGCTATTGTTATTTCATAAATACGAGTTTATTTACAAGTAAACTTTAAAAAAGTAAAAATAAACTTGCTTGAAAATCACCCATAGTGATTGTGTTATTTAAATCTTTATTTTAACCAACTAATGATCTACGCAGCTTTTTTCTAGCATCATACTTTAATTTCAATTCATGTTCAATTTCATTTAAATGATCATTAATTTCTGAAGGTGAGTTTTTTCATACGTCCTTTTTGTTTTGTTAAAATTTGTAATTTTATTTGTTTTGCTCTTTGTATTGCATTTTTTGTACAGAAAATGCCTAACTGTATTTTTTTGGTCAATATTTAAACAGAAAAGTAGAAAAAATAATATAAGTTTTCATCTTAATACAAGTGGACTTTGAAAGTAGGCTTGATAATAATATTTTAGCTATTAAAATGTATTAAAAATATGTTTTAATAACTATTATATTTTACAATATATTTTATAAATTACTATTATAGTAAAATGATTTTATGGTTACTCAAAACGTTCATTTGCAAGATTGCAACAACCAACACAAATATTAAAAACATATTCAGCAATAATAAATATCAGCCTGGTACATGCAGGATCTCAGATACGTTTTCACAGAAAGGCCTCCAAAGTTGATAATAAAATACTAATTAATAGTGCAAAATATTATAATTTTTAAAGATGTATTCTTTAAGTTATTCAAACAATTATGTGAATTACATACCGTAGTTATTTATAGTATGTTATAAAAATAATACCTTATAATATATAACTTTGTAACATAATTATTATGAGAACGACTCCAATTATAATTATTTATGTTGCGCGTTCGAGGTGTTATCTGTGTCGCTACATCATAAACTTAGTCACCGGATCATGAATATTTAATTGTGGGGTTTTTTCTTTAGTAATTACATAATAATATCGGCGATGTTCAGGCGTCGTGCCGAAAGGTCGTCATTTTTAAGTCACTCCATTTTTGTCGCCGGTTGAGTGCGGAGCAACCGTTTTTATATTTATTTCTATGTAATTTTTTTTCCAAATGTAATATGTGATTTTTATTATATGGCGTCGGCTGAACCGGGCCGCAGCTCTCGTAGCCCTCCGGGGCTGGTAATGTATTATATTTAATTTTTTTTTTATGTATGTTATTACATTATTATTATTATATTTATTTTTGAGCACCGTGCCTTAAGCACTGATATTATTATTATAATTATTTTTGTCAGATTCCATTTTATTGAGATCTACAACGGTGACGGATGTGTGCCAGACTATCCGCCCCGTTTCATATTTATTATCATTGTAAAATGTATGATCAGGTGATGGTGGTGCATTTAATTCCAGGATGTCCCAGCGTCCTGCAGACATGTTTGACTAGTCCACTAACTAGCAACTTGTCTGGGATGTATACCCGCCGTGCTTTAGCGGTACGCCGTGTTGGACAGCCGGTGGGTACCCGAAGGCGTTCATCGCATTATTTTTAAAAGCGTAGGTGTAATTTTTATGACATACAATACATTTTATTTGACTGCCCCCCTTCAATTTCAGATGAGGTTTTTTGATTATTCAATTTTTTGCCTCATTTAAATTATCTTTAATAAATTCCATTTCAATTTAACTTTAATCTATTGTCTTTTTCTTGTGTTTTCCGTCTTCAACGGACTCATGTATTTTATTGTTCCAACAAAAATCTTTAGTATATAAGGTACGGGCAACGGTCTCCAAGAGTATCCCACATGGTAGATCTACTGTCACGAGGTATTGAAGCAACACTACAACTCAACTATTAATTTTATGTACTGTTTTTATGTTAATTATTTTCGAAAAATACCATGTTCGCTTCATTGTCGTCGTGGTATTTTTCCAACAAAAATCCTACTGTGATCCGACCTAATGGTCTCGCCCAGTAGGTTGGCGACCCTATTTTTTATATATATATCCATATTAAACGCCATGTAAGGTACAACCACGGCCATTGCGTCTGGCCGAATTATTAAGATTTTTAGTTGTACGAGTGGTAACCTTATATTTTTTTAATAATTTACGAATAGTACAATTTGTATTTTTGTTTAACAAAGAGTTTCTTACTTCATTTAAGAATGTCAGTATATAATATCTCAAAAAATATAGTTAACAACTATTATAAATATTATTATAATTCATAAGTCAATAAAAATACAACTCCTCGATACAATTTCAGTCAATGGCCCCGGTTATAACATAGCCATGGCGACACTGGCACTAATCGTAATCTCGTGTTATGCAATTAAAGTTTCGTACCGAACAGCTGTCATATTGGCAGTCATGAGTACTCATTACCACATCATTATCAATTGTTTTCGTCGACAGAAATAGTTTTCGGCCGGATTCTTGAGGTTATTTCATTACAGTAACTATGTACCTATGCGAGTTCTGACGAACACGTTCGAAATCCTCAAAAGCGGAACAAAGCGGTTACACTGTGTATGTTTTCTGATATTCTGATAATCGATAAGTTTTTGTCATCCAGCCAAAAGATTAATGTACTTGACGATTTTTTTTCCTGAAAGTCCGTTAATGAATTTATTATTGTTAAATGATGGGAAATCAGAGCATGTCCAAAGTTATTATCTAGAAGAGGCGAAGAAGATGAGTTCAAAGTATTATTGTTAAACATAATTTGTGAAATTGTAAAATGAATAATCAAAACAAATATAAATTAATTAATCAATTCACGTCAAAACAATCGCAGTTTGCACGAAAAAAATCAGACTTGTTTGTACGATCAACTGATTCTGACGAGATCGTTGCTATCAATGTATTCATTCTCAATGGAAAACTTGTTTGTTTGTTTATTCAAATTCATCAGAACTCGCATACATTGTAACCGTAGTCCGAAGCGCTTGAATACATGTGCATTTCGATCATTGATATTTCTCCGCTAGTATTTAGTATTCGCGCTTCACATATGTTTAGTATTAGATTGTATGTTTTTTTTATTCAAACATATCTCTACTAATTATGCGACCGAGTACCTGTAGCCAAAAATGACCAACTTCATTGAATATGCCACATTGGAATCGGTACAGTTATATTACAAAATACTGGAAAGTACGATTGATTGATTTCAAATCGGTTTGAAATTCATATCCGAAGAAGCAAAAATAATCTGTGAGTAACAAATATATTTTTAAGAAATTAAAATACTACGATTCTTAACAGTATCAACTTAACGAAATATTTCAACCACAGAAATTAGTTACCACTACAACGAAAAAACTCCACTGGAAATTTACAATTTGAAAAATAATTCTTATTTGGGGGATCCATCATCATTTTATTTCGCATTAATATTCAAAAATATAAATGGTTTCCAGTTATCATTAAATATTCGCGACCTCTGTTGAAGAAATATTTTTAGTTCAATTGATTACGATGTGCGTAAAAAAAAAAAAAAAATCATAACTAATATATAATGTTTTATATTTGAACAAAAGTTCTAACTAAGGGACTTGAAAACCCTGAATTATTTATTATATATTTGATGGTTAACCTCAACCAAAAATCTGCCTTTCACATAATTACTTTTACATGTCTTTATATTTTTTAGATAATAGATCATTGTGTGATTTATATTTGCCTACTATTATTTGACATGCACCCACGGTCTTTTAGTCAGTACAACTATACTACTGATGCCTATGTAAAATAATTGTTATAAGAATTATTCTAATGTTCTTAATACTGTTTATGTAGTTCTCCATGTAATGGTAAATCGTAAAAGCTTACATTTATGAATGTCAGTATTATTACAAATATAATTTGTTTATACGTATAAAGTAGAGACGAATCAAACAGTTTAAAGTTCGAAAAATTGAAAATTCGAAAAACCTAAGTGCTCGGTTCACGTTCGTAAGTCGAATCAAGTTTTAAAAAAATCGAACCGAACAGAATTCAAACAAAATGTTCGAAAATCAAAATAGTTCAAACTCAAAAAAAAAAATGTACGAATACCAACAAGTTCTAATACGTCAAACGTATTATAACGTTTCGAACCAAAAATATTCCCAGAGAAATTTGATCTGTCAAAAATCAACAACAATCATTATTTACTCAAGTAAATTGTGAATAAATAATTATTTTTAATTTATATAATAATAATTTAAAATACTCAACAAATAAAAAAAAAAACATATTATATATATTATAAACTTACTATTCATTTTATAATTAATTGTTCAACTATTTACTATTTAGTTACATTGTGAAAGTTATATTTAAGTTTGGTATTTTAAATTTTAAATTAAAGACAAAGAAATATCAATCATATATTAATTTTTATAAATATGCATAGTTTCAATTTCGAAGTAAGGTTTAAAAACTGAAATGATTTTATTATTTTTAAAACAATAAGTACCTAACAGTTTTTGCAATATAAAAAAGAGAAGGGTGTAATAACTATGATTATAAAATCTACATAAAAAATTGATAAGTTATCAATATTAAATGTTCGGTTATAGTCGATATCACACTTAATTGTTTAGTTCGAAGTACAATTAGAAACTTCGGTTGGACACATTAAGATTTGGTTAGAGCTCGGTTTGAAATACTATTGAAAAGTTCGGTTCGAGACCATATTTTTGTGTTCGACCCACCTCTAGTATAAACCTAAGACCCGTTTAAAATTTATATTTAAACAAATGTTGTAATTAAAAGAGGTGGATCCAGAAATTTATCAAGGGGGGGGTTAATTAAAAAATATTCAACAGATACTATTCATACTTATTAACATACTTTTTAATATCATTAATTTGAATTTATTCTTACAAACTTGTATCAATGACAACTTTTATTTACTGAAAAACAACATTAATTTTATAGATGTGGTACAGCAAAAATAAAAAAAGTTCCAATTAATAAAAATACACATTTAAAATTAAAAATAGAATAAGGTTACATTATTATTTAGTAGTGTACCTGTGTTCTTAACGAGTGTAGTTATTGTGTAATAAATAGTCATGCCAAGCCCCGATTGACAGTTTATCGTAATTATTTTGGTTAGTGGGTACGTTATAATCGTATTAAACGATATGTAACGCTGAATAGAACTAGTATTTCTCACAAGTAACAATGTAATAATTTTTTATAAAATAAGCTCAAGGGGAAGTATTAATCCTATTACCCCCCCCCCCCCCTTGGATCCGCCACTGGTAATTAAGAGACTTTATTTTCATTTTGTTAACTATAAATAGAAAAAAAAAAAATCATAACCCCAACAAATATTTGATAGTACAATACATTTCGTCTATGACGTAGCAATAATAATGTGTGAATAACAATTGATTTTCTGAATTAAAAGTACGGTTTTTTTTTAAATATCTAGCTGAGAATTCTGTACTGATAATAAAACGATATACGATATAAAACTGAAAAATATATAAAACTTTGTTGAATACTTATTTTTATTAACTATTATCTATGTATTAATCTTTATTTCATTTCGCATTAACTTACACAAATGTAAGTTATTTTCCTTTTTTTTTCAACAATCATTAAATAATCGATAATTCTGATGAGGATATATTTATTATACAATTGAATACAATGTACGTAAAAAAAACATAACTCCAAAAAATATCAGATAGTATCACAAACATTGCCTATGAACCCGATTATCGTGTATTATTTATAATTCTAATGCTTACATATACACAGGTCTACATAAATAAAACATAAAATTTTGTTTTTCTTGCCATATTAATAAATTAACAATGATGCAAGTAGTATGAACTGTATTACCATATATTATGCAACATGAGTAATCAATAATTTGAAAAAAATTTTATTCTCTTAAAATGGTTAGCGTATATCAAGCAAAATATTAATTTAAAATTAAATAAATTTACAATGTATAGATTGGTAAATAAAATGCACTTTTATTATTAAGGAATTGTACAAAACGAGTAAAACAATGATGTTCAGACAATAATTTAAAATGATATAATGCGTTAAAATTTAATGAATCATTATTTCTCATACCATGGTCAATATATATAAAATAGTCATATATTTTGGTATTCACAATGTTTAAAAAAAAAAAAATTTAAATCAAATAAACAAATCACAGTTCACTTAAGTTCTTGAAAAAACAGCTAATATGTTAAACTGTTTATATATATATATATATATATATATAAAAAAAACAATTATACATTTTACATAAAAACATGCAAGTATAAAATAAACAAATTAAACTAAAATATAAATTACTTAGTTACGAATATCACCAACGCGTATGCATATAGATTAAATAAAACAATGCTAATCTAAACAATAAAAAACAATAGTTACAATAAAAACACGTCAACATTTTCCAAGAGGAAAATTAAGAGAAAATAAAATGAGGAACGTATTTACAATTCAATTAAATATGTCAAATTTTAAGGCTCAATGTTATCACTGACTAACATGTACCGATCCTTGTTCAGCAATGTTCCTTGTGTTATGCAATCTAGAATCCATGATTCATGAATGTTGTTGGTAGTTTCACATGTCTTACCGACCACTATATTAGCTTTTGTCACAATACTGGTACATTTACCACCACACGCACGCACCAATTGTTTTAAGTGTTTAGCAGATGGTTCACAATTATTAGATATGTAAATACTACCGGCGCTATCAAATATGAGAAATTTCGACAATGATCCAAACGTGTTACGTCTTGTTTGAAATTCCTTAAAAAGAAAAACATAAATAAATAAATAAAATGAAGTACACTATTATCGTTTTTAGCCAACTTTCATATTGGTTGAATATAAATAAAATATAAAACAATCAAGGTTTACCTTAACAGGACCAGATAAATCAGATATTAAATACTGTTCATACGGCAACCATCTGCCTATTTCCTGCGATTCATATACCTAATAAACAAATTGATAAATACGTTTTATTATATAATCAAATAACGGTAACTCAAATTACAATTCATGTCCGTTTAAACGGAATTCATTACAGATTTATCCAAGTGTATTAATTACCCAATTTTCAGAAACTATGTTACATCCATAAGCCATTGCAAATAACATGTTTAATGTTCGATTTGACTGTGATTTAGTGATTAAATGGGAAGTCGAACATTCCACGTTATTTTGGAAAGTAAAAGTGCCCAGGTTTTGTATTGATTGCTTAATTCTATTAACTTCCCTGTCGAAAGAAAATTTATTAGTAAAATATATGTAAACAAATTTTAAATAATTGGTTATTTCACCTTTTAGTAAATCCAGTACACGCAATTGTCCTCGTTACTGTAGTTTGATTTTCAGGGTTTCCTTCGATTTCTTTAAACTTATTATCTTGATGTAATGTTTGTTTACCGAGCAATAATTTTTGTTTTTTTCTACTTGCTAATCTAGCCGAAGCACTTTTTGTTGACTTTTTGGGTAAAGGCGATAGATAACCATTCATAACGGTCGGGTTATTTTTTAAATCTTCATTTTCACAAAATAATAATCTACGGAACCGTTGTCTAGCAAGGAAATTTATTTTCATTCTATTTTCAATTCTGATTAAATGATGGTTAATTTCTGAAGGTGATTTATTTTCTCCTTCTTTGGGGATTATATACTTTCTTAGTAGTTGTATCGACAGGGGTACGAAGTCTTTACAAACTCTGTCATCGTCTAAATGTGGACTAGTATGGTCAACCAAACTATCACGCACGCATTTTGATAATCCTTTTAAAATTAAATCCTGCATTAACACAAAAATATAAATTAAATTAACATCAAAAAACGAATCGTGATATTTAATAAAAATACTGGCTTAACATTTTATTAATGTACACAGAATAACGAGAGAAATAATTTTTCGAATTGTAGTGTAGCGCTACTAATAATAATATTATAGTATTATAATGTAATAGAGCTTGTACTCAGATTTTTTTTTTAGTAACTAGAACAATGTTCTTTTTTAACATATATTTCAGTACTGCATCCATTGCTAACACTAACAGATTAATAACTACTTCAAACCCTCAAGATATTTAAAAATTAATTTTTTTTCATGCAAATACCAAAATAATATAATTACTTACAAGATTTATTACAGGTCTTCGTAGTTCAGGGGTTTTAACAGACTCTGTTTCAAAGCATTTCGCTTTTAAATTGTCAATACGTTCATACAGGTCATAAATTTTATAGATATGACTATCAGATTCAGTGACGGGCCCAATTTCTCTTAGTCCCCATGTTTTCCAATTCTCGTTGTCTTTCTGAAAAATAAATAATGAAGTGTTATTTTATAAATACGGAGTTTATTTATAAGTATACTTTAAAAATGTAAAAATAAACTTACTTGAAAATCACCCATAGCGATCGTGTTATTTAAATCTTTATTTGAGCTAAATAATAATCTACGCAGCCTTTTTCTAGCTTCATAATTTAATTTCAGCTCATGTTCAATTTCAATTAAATGATCGTTAATTTCTGAAGGCGATTTACGTTTTTTTCCTTCGGGGATTATATACCTTCTTATTATTTTTATCGCCAAAGGTACGTAGTCTTCGGATACTACTTCTGTATCATATACAATAGCACCATCTTGGTCGTTCAATATATCATATATTACTTTTGATAAACCGTCCATAATTTTATCCTGGATTAATATAAAAATATAAATTAAACATAAAAAAAACAAAATTTAACAAAAATACAGCTTAAATCTTTAATTAATGTGTACACAGAATTATGTTCTTTTTGATCATCTGTTTTAGTACTGTACATAATGCTAACAACACTAATAAAATAAAAACTACTTCCAACTCCCTACATTGTTTTCGTGTCCATATAATATTTTCATACTACTCACTAGATTTACTACACGTTTTCTTAGTTTAGGCGTTTTTATAGACTTTAAGATTTCCGATCTCGATTCTCTATAACTTTCCGAAATACTATTATTTTTGTTGTTGTTTACAGTAATATTACTGTGTCCTAATGGTTCGTTTTGCTCGTTGCATTTCTGAAAAAATAAATAATGAAGTGAACTCTATGGTTATTAAATAAACACAGGAGTTTGTTGACAAGTAAATATAAAAAAAATGAAGATCAACTTATAATACGTGCCGAGTTTAAATTTCCGTATAAATTATTTAAAATAAACCTACCGGAACAGTCAAACTGTTATCTTGTGTCTCAGTATATCTTTCCATATCAACGGGTGCATAGTCAAAAGGATCCATCATTTTATGGACTAAATGACTATTTTCTACCCATTTTGATGTTACCAGTGGAATCTTACGTTCGATCGCTGTTTTGTACGTTTCAAGAGAACCATCATGAAACACTACATGCGTTACCTTCAGAAAAAAAAATACCCAACATTAAACTAGTGTTACATTAATTATACTAATCTTTTAGTAATTACCTTTTGATTAAATGTATTTTCAACTTGAGCCCCAAGCATAATGAGAAGTTCAACGATGTCCGAAAATGATTGATCATTTTTAATTTTATAGTCAACAAATGCAACAACTCCTAGATTACAAAAAATACCAACATAAAACCTATGCCCATACATATTTATAATTATATAAAAAATAATAAAACAATTTGATTCAACTTTAAGTACAATTTCAACACGTAAAAAAATAAATGCTTAGCCTCGAGTATTATTATCTTTGTAAAGTATGACCGGTCTCGAATTAGAAATAGATCATCGGTTATATACGAAATCAGTGTATGACATGGCGTTAAGTGCGGTTGGATAAAATGGAAAGAAGCGTTGTACAATTTATGTGATGAGAGAATTACAAGAGGATCAAAGGTAAACTATACAGAGTGTTGAGCGGTCGACAGAAGAATAGAACATAGTATCAGTGTTACGGAATTAAGTATGCTCAGATGGATGAGCGGAAAGATAAAAGGAGATAGAATAAGGAACAAATAAGTGATAGGTGGTATTGGTGTAAAAACCAGTCATACTTTACAAATATACTAACACTCCAGGCTAAGCATTTAACATATACATTTATGTGTTTTTGTTTATTTATTTATACATTGTTTAACCAGTGTTAACTATTTAATAATATTTTATTTCTATTATATTTTAATTCGAATCCATATTGAATAACGTTGTACACATTATAGTGTAAACTATAACTGGTACACAATAATGAAAGCAGACAACAATATTAGCTTGAATAAAATAGTATAAATACAATATTCTGGAAGAATGTTTGATAAGAGAAAAATGAATTTGATTTGAACTTTTCAATATGTTATTATCATCTAAAGAGTTGAAGTTAAAATAAAAATCATTTACCTTTTAAGACTTCAGAAGACTTTTTTTCATTTTCACTACTGTTTAAATTTGGACTGGATTCATTTAACGGTTGAACTCCACTGATGTTAAGACTTCCGTTCGACAAAGCCGATACATCATTTGAACTTTTTTCGGGACCCATTAATTTATACCATTCTTGCTGCGCCTCTTCAATTGTTCTATCCATATTCGGAACAGGAGGAACGTTCCATGACTTTCTTTTCTTAAATGAATTACTCGAACCAATATTTTTCTTTGATTTCTTCTCGCTTTTTGTCACCGATGTTTTCTTGTTCGATTTTTTTATGGGTGGCGGAGTGTTCACCCACTTGACATGAGGGAGAGGTGCACTAAATAAATCTCCGCATTCGTTCTTCGATGACTGTGAGCATATCATTTGGGATTCGATTGGGGCAAACAGATCGATGTCGAATGGCTCCACTCGCGCCCATTTCTGTTTGCTCGTCTCGTCAACGGATAATTTTCTCTTTTTACGATCACTGACTCGTGAAACGTAACGAGAATATGGGGTTTGACTATCGGACATGGTAAAACTAAAGAATTAAACACGCAAAACGAATGAGCAGAAACGATGTACAATGTTAATCATCGACCCTCGTGGATAGAATGAATTCCTGTACGTTTATCATTGATAAGAATATGTTTGGAACCAGGTGATAAAGTATAGGCCAATATACTTATCATGCGTTTCGAAATATATCGATAAAATTGTACAAATAATTTATTTAAATTAAATGTCGACAACATTCTCGTTCTAATAATCAAATAAATTATTTAAATAAAATATTAAATAAATTTTTTTTCAAACAAATAATAAAAAATAACGTATGAATTGTGATAACATAGCCCGCGCCCGCGTACGTTACTGTAGAGGTTATACTGTCTCTCCTATAAAGTAAAGAAATTATGATATGATATTGAAATAGTGTTTATTAAATGTAATAATTACCTCCAAGTGAAAATGAGATCTCGTAACAACATTTTTTGGGAATCGTTGAGATTTCAAATATGATCCCAAAGCAAATAAAAGATATGTTATAAAAAACTTTTATAATTAAACCGACTACGATCGGGCTAAGACACATTTAAATATTGGTCAGTTCGGCACCATCGTTCTCCATTTTTCTATGAACTCCTTGTCGTTCGCTTTCCCATAACTTTCAATACACCTAGTATTTGGCTAATGATTTGTAAATCCACTGATAGTATGGCGTTTTTGACTATTATTTAACTTAACTTGTATTTTAATAATCTCTGTGTGTCCAGCCCTACATTGTTTATTATCAGGGCTTTGAATATAATGCATTTGCATGTTTTTTTTGCCATTATTTTATAATAAAATGGTTGCGACCAATATTTGTTTTGACTTATTTATAGTTCAAAATTCCAAATCTTATTTCTCATATTTTTTCATATTTCATGGGTTAAAGCATATAAATGCATGTTTTTACGAATTTTTCATATACATTTTTTTTTTCGTTTTTACATTTTTTCGGTCAATCTGTTCTAACTCAACATTATAATATTGAATGTATTTACATAAACTATGACTTGTATAGGTCGTTTCATGGAAACTATTTTATTTTCACTCGGATATTTACCGTGCATTATTGACTAAGTCGTGATTAAATTAATTTACCGATGTTTTTTAGCGCATTAAATTCAGAGCCTTGTATATTATATAATCCCGTTAAACTTAATAATAAATAAATAAATAAAGAATTCATTGGCCTCACTACTTCTGTATTTCGCATAACCAATTTTCACATGTCTTTATACATTCCATTGTGTGATTTGTTTTTGTGCGTTATTATTTGGCTAACCCCCATAATCCAATAGACATTGCAACCACAGTACTATTTTGATGGACCTTGATTTCAATTTTAAGTGAATGTTAACTAGGAGGATATGGTAGTTGCAGTAGCATTATCTTTACCGCCTCTGATGTAAAATATAATTTTGTTGCTCACTCTGTTACAGAGTTAACAATTTTGTTGTCTTTAAGTAAAATTTTGGGGTTACAACAATATCATTTTGTCTAGAACTGGATGTCTAGAATAAAAAATAAATTTATAAATAAAAGCTTAGCTTTGAATTGTTTATATTTGTTGTAGGCCAAAACGTGAAATATCGCTATTTATTTTTTAAATCTTATCTGGAGCAATGCTTTATTAAGAAATTATAAATTTTATAAATATCAACCGGGTGTTATTTTAGGTGAGAGTAAAATTTTTTACCAAAGAGTCGTAATTTTATTTTATCTAAATATACTATTTACAAATCTAAAATAAAGTATGAAATTAAATAAAAATATTTACGACATATTATTTGTAATACAATATTATGTTCATAAAAGTATGTAATGGCTAATGACGTTTTTATATATTTTTTCGTAATTTTGGTTAAAACGTCAATATGGTTATTAGAATCAATTTTCTAGTTCTTTGAATGTCATAACAAACGATTTTTATTTTACATACGTTTTAGATATGACAAAAAATTAGGCTAATAACGTGGAAAAAACTAGAATCAATGTTTCTCATGATAATATGACACTATAACGTAACACTAATTAATCTAATGTATCTTTTAACTGTATCTACACTAATAAAATATAATTTTTTCACTAATTTCACCGAAAGATGGATTAACACGGGCATATTAATACAAAAATATTATAAGGCATAAAGAACATAATGTCATTGTTAACACTCAATTATTTACCAAAGTTCATTATTTCATTATTACTGTAATCATCGACTGTTTTTCTTACGTAGACTCTTTTTCTACAATTTAAAAAAAAAAATTAATTTAATTTTTTTGTTCTTCAATACCAGAATAGTTCGTGATTTTGTTAATAAATATTAAATGAAAGATATTTATCAATAATGAAAAATTATGAAGATTTATTATTATTGTCCTTTTTTTAACATTATACATATATTCTTTAATTAAAAATAATTCTGTAAGTATTAAAATACAAAAACTTTTAATTGCAAATTTTATTTCTCAAAATATAATAGTAGTTTATAATAATTTATATACTCTATGAATAACGATCGAAAAATAATTTGATGGCAATATCCATGGTCATTATAAACAAAATTTTTTATACTAGTATAAAGCATGTTAATGCAATATATTAAATATTAACTATTTCTCATTATTATGTATTATTGTTAGTTATAACGATAATTATGATACAAAAAAGTTATGTAAGTTAAAAATTCATTTCAGATCACTTGTGAGTCGTCTCCACAGCTGGATCTGCTAAACAATCAGGTTTTCTGATTAATAATTGAACGTGTGACGATATGGAGTCAAAGAAGTGTAACGGCTCAGATCGCGATATCCGTGTGACACAATCGTATCTACATCAACGACTCCAAACAGTGGACGTCGCAATAAACCCAAGCAAATGTAATTTCAGCGTTCTACAACTGACTTTCCTCGGCCATCAAGTCGACCAACACGGTTGCAAATCCACTACCAGAGCGAGTGTCCAGTATTCATAAATGACTGTTATCATCCACAAAAAAGATTTGCAGAGGCTGATGACATCTGTCAAATTTTATCATCGTTCTATCATACACACTGTTTTGTCTGTACGAACCAAAGATGTTCCAATTCTCTGGACACCAGACACCTCTCAGGTATTCAATATGTCCAAAATCCGCCTAACCGGGGAAGTGTTGGAACAACTCGCCAGCAGAGCTGAATACCCGTTAGTATTCTTCTCGCGGAAGCGTACTCATCACAAACCTGTTACAGCAAATATGATCGGGAGTTTGTCGCAGCTTATCATTCAGTAAGATATAATTACACAAAATCAAGCAGCCCAAAATGATCAATGTATAAAATATAAGGTTAAAAATATATTGATTTACTATTTCTACATGTTAAAATCAAGTTGATCGTCATGGATTTTTTGATTTTTTATAACATATCTTTTATTTGCTTTGGGATCATATTTGAAATCTCAACGATTCCCAAAAAATGTTGTTACGAGATCTCATTTTCACTTGGAGGTAATTATTACATTTAATAAACACTATTTCAATATCATATCATAATTTCTTTACTTTATAGGAGAGACAGTATAACCTCTACAGTAACGTACGCGGGCGCGGGCTATGTTATCACAATTCATACGTTATTTTTTATTATTTGTTTGAAAAAAAATTTATTTAATATTTTATTTAAATAATTTATTTGATTATTAGAACGAGAATGTTGTCGACATTTAATTTAAATAAATTATTTGTACAATTTTATCGATATATTTCGAAACGCATGATAAGTATATTGGCCTATACTTTATCACCTGGTTCCAAACATATTCTTATCAATGATAAACGTACAGGAATTCATTCTATCCACGAGGGTCGATGATTAACATTGTACATCGTTTCTGCTCATTCGTTTTGCGTGTTTAATTCTTTAGTTTTACCATGTCCGATAGTCAAACCCCATATTCTCGTTACGTTTCACGAGTCAGTGATCGTAAAAAGAGAAAATTATCCGTTGACGAGACGAGCAAACAGAAATGGGCGCGAGTGGAGCCATTCGACATCGATCTGTTTGCCCCAATCGAATCCCAAATGATATGCTCACAGTCATCGAAGAACGAATGCGGAGATTTATTTAGTGCACCTCTCCCTCATGTCAAGTGGGTGAACACTCCGCCACCCATAAAAAAATCGAACAAGAAAACATCGGTGACAAAAAGCGAGAAGAAATCAAAGAAAAATATTGGTTCGAGTAATTCATTTAAGAAAAGAAAGTCATGGAACGTTCCTCCTGTTCCGAATATGGATAGAACAATTGAAGAGGCGCAGCAAGAATGGTATAAATTAATGGGTCCCGAAAAAAGTTCAAATGATGTATCGGCTTTGTCGAACGGAAGTCTTAACATCAGTGGAGTTCAACCGTTAAATGAATCCAGTCCAAATTTAAACAGTAGTGAAAATGAAAAAAAGTCTTCTGAAGTCTTAAAAGGTAAATGATTTTTATTTTAACTTCAACTCTTTAGATGATAATAACATATTGAAAAGTTCAAATCAAATTCATTTTTCTCTTATCAAACATTCTTCCAGAATATTGTATTTATACTATTTTATTCAAGCTAATATTGTTGTCTGCTTTCATTATTGTGTACCAGTTATAGTTTACACTATAATGTGTACAACGTTATTCAATATGGATTCGAATTAAAATATAATAGAAATAAAATATTATTAAATAGTTAACACTGGTTAAACAATGTATAAATAAATAAACAAAAACACATAAATGTATATGTTAAATGCTTAGCCTGGAGTGTTAGTATATTTGTAAAGTATGACTGGTTTTTACACCAATACCACCTATCACTTATTTGTTCCTTATTCTATCTCCTTTTATCTTTCCGCTCATCCATCTGAGCATACTTAATTCCGTAACACTGATACTATGTTCTATTCTTCTGTCGACCGCTCAACACTCTGTATAGTTTACCTTTGATCCTCTTGTAATTCTCTCATCACATAAATTGTACAACGCTTCTTTCCATTTTATCCAACCGCACTTAACGCCATGTCATACACTGATTTCGTATATAACCGATGATCTATTTCTAATTCGAGACCGGTCATACTTTACAAAGATAATAATACTCGAGGCTAAGCATTTATTTTTTTACGTGTTGAAATTGTACTTAAAGTTGAATCAAATTGTTTTATTATTTTTTATATAATTATAAATATGTATGGGCATAGGTTTTATGTTGGTATTTTTTGTAATCTAGGAGTTGTTGCATTTGTTGACTATAAAATTAAAAATGATCAATCATTTTCGGACATCGTTGAACTTCTCATTATGCTTGGGGCTCAAGTTGAAAATACATTTAATCAAAAGGTAATTACTAAAAGATTAGTATAATTAATGTAACACTAGTTTAATGTTGGGTATTTTTTTTTCTGAAGGTAACGCATGTAGTGTTTCATGATGGTTCTCTTGAAACGTACAAAACAGCGATCGAACGTAAGATTCCACTGGTAACATCAAAATGGGTAGAAAATAGTCATTTAGTCCATAAAATGATGGATCCTTTTGACTATGCACCCGTTGATATGGAAAGATATACTGAGACACAAGATAACAGTTTGACTGTTCCGGTAGGTTTATTTTAAATAATTTATACGGAAATTTAAACTCGGCACGTATTATAAGTTGATCTTCATTTTTTTTATATTTACTTGTCAACAAACTCCTGTGTTTATTTAATAACCATAGAGTTCACTTCATTATTTATTTTTTCAGAAATGCAACGAGCAAAACGAACCATTAGGACACAGTAATATTACTGTAAACAACAACAAAAATAATAGTATTTCGGAAAGTTATAGAGAATCGAGATCGGAAATCTTAAAGTCTATAAAAACGCCTAAACTAAGAAAACGTGTAGTAAATCTAGTGAGTAGTATGAAAATATTATATGGACACGAAAACAATGTAGGGAGTTGGAAGTAGTTTTTATTTTATTAGTGTTGTTAGCATTATGTACAGTACTAAAACAGATGATCAAAAAGAACATAATTCTGTGTACACATTAATTAAAGATTTAAGCTGTATTTTTGTTAAATTTTGTTTTTTTTATGTTTAATTTATATTTTTATATTAATCCAGGATAAAATTATGGACGGTTTATCAAAAGTAATATATGATATATTGAACGACCAAGATGGTGCTATTGTATATGATACAGAAGTAGTATCCGAAGACTACGTACCTTTGGCGATAAAAATAATAAGAAGGTATATAATCCCCGAAGGAAAAAAACGTAAATCGCCTTCAGAAATTAACGATCATTTAATTGAAATTGAACATGAGCTGAAATTAAATTATGAAGCTAGAAAAAGGCTGCGTAGATTATTATTTAGCTCAAATAAAGATTTAAATAACACGATCGCTATGGGTGATTTTCAAGTAAGTTTATTTTTACATTTTTAAAGTATACTTATAAATAAACTCCGTATTTATAAAATAACACTTCATTATTTATTTTTCAGAAAGACAACGAGAATTGGAAAACATGGGGACTAAGAGAAATTGGGCCCGTCACTGAATCTGATAGTCATATCTATAAAATTTATGACCTGTATGAACGTATTGACAATTTAAAAGCGAAATGCTTTGAAACAGAGTCTGTTAAAACCCCTGAACTACGAAGACCTGTAATAAATCTTGTAAGTAATTATATTATTTTGGTATTTGCATGAAAAAAAATTAATTTTTAAATATCTTGAGGGTTTGAAGTAGTTATTAATCTGTTAGTGTTAGCAATGGATGCAGTACTGAAATATATGTTAAAAAAGAACATTGTTCTAGTTACTAAAAAAAAAATCTGAGTACAAGCTCTATTACATTATAATACTATAATATTATTATTAGTAGCGCTACACTACAATTCGAAAAATTATTTCTCTCGTTATTCTGTGTACATTAATAAAATGTTAAGCCAGTATTTTTATTAAATATCACGATTCGTTTTTTGATGTTAATTTAATTTATATTTTTGTGTTAATGCAGGATTTAATTTTAAAAGGATTATCAAAATGCGTGCGTGATAGTTTGGTTGACCATACTAGTCCACATTTAGACGATGACAGAGTTTGTAAAGACTTCGTACCCCTGTCGATACAACTACTAAGAAAGTATATAATCCCCAAAGAAGGAGAAAATAAATCACCTTCAGAAATTAACCATCATTTAATCAGAATTGAAAATAGAATGAAAATAAATTTCCTTGCTAGACAACGGTTCCGTAGATTATTATTTTGTGAAAATGAAGATTTAAAAAATAACCCGACCGTTATGAATGGTTATCTATCGCCTTTACCCAAAAAGTCAACAAAAAGTGCTTCGGCTAGATTAGCAAGTAGAAAAAAACAAAAATTATTGCTCGGTAAACAAACATTACATCAAGATAATAAGTTTAAAGAAATCGAAGGAAACCCTGAAAATCAAACTACAGTAACGAGGACAATTGCGTGTACTGGATTTACTAAAAGGTGAAATAACCAATTATTTAAAATTTGTTTACATATATTTTACTAATAAATTTTCTTTCGACAGGGAAGTTAATAGAATTAAGCAATCAATACAAAACCTGGGCACTTTTACTTTCCAAAATAACGTGGAATGTTCGACTTCCCATTTAATCACTAAATCACAGTCAAATCGAACATTAAACATGTTATTTGCAATGGCTTATGGATGTAACATAGTTTCTGAAAATTGGGTAATTAATACACTTGGATAAATCTGTAATGAATTCCGTTTAAACGGACATGAATTGTAATTTGAGTTACCGTTATTTGATTATATAATAAAACGTATTTATCAATTTGTTTATTAGGTATATGAATCGCAGGAAATAGGCAGATGGTTGCCGTATGAACAGTATTTAATATCTGATTTATCTGGTCCTGTTAAGGTAAACCTTGATTGTTTTATATTTTATTTATATTCAACCAATATGAAAGTTGGCTAAAAACGATAATAGTGTACTTCATTTTATTTATTTATTTATGTTTTTCTTTTTAAGGAATTTCAAACAAGACGTAACACGTTTGGATCATTGTCGAAATTTCTCATATTTGATAGCGCCGGTAGTATTTACATATCTAATAATTGTGAACCATCTGCTAAACACTTAAAACAATTGGTGCGTGCGTGTGGTGGTAAATGTACCAGTATTGTGACAAAAGCTAATATAGTGGTCGGTAAGACATGTGAAACTACCAACAACATTCATGAATCATGGATTCTAGATTGCATAACACAAGGAACATTGCTGAACAAGGATCGGTACATGTTAGTCAGTGATAACATTGAGCCTTAAAATTTGACATATTTAATTGAATTGTAAATACGTTCCTCATTTTATTTTCTCTTAATTTTCCTCTTGGAAAATGTTGACGTGTTTTTATTGTAACTATTGTTTTTTATTGTTTAGATTAGCATTGTTTTATTTAATCTATATGCATACGCGTTGGTGATATTCGTAACTAAGTAATTTATATTTTAGTTTAATTTGTTTATTTTATACTTGCATGTTTTTATGTAAAATGTATAATTGTTTTTTTTATATATATATATATATATATATATAAACAGTTTAACATATTAGCTGTTTTTTCAAGAACTTAAGTGAACTGTGATTTGTTTATTTGATTTAAATTTTTTTTTTTTTAAACATTGTGAATACCAAAATATATGACTATTTTATATATATTGACCATGGTATGAGAAATAATGATTCATTAAATTTTAACGCATTATATCATTTTAAATTATTGTCTGAACATCATTGTTTTACTCGTTTTGTACAATTCCTTAATAATAAAAGTGCATTTTATTTACCAATCTATACATTGTAAATTTATTTAATTTTAAATTAATATTTTGCTTGATATACGCTAACCATTTTAAGAGAATAAAATTTTTTTCAAATTATTGATTACTCATGTTGCATAATATATGGTAATACAGTTCATACTACTTGCATCATTGTTAATTTATTAATATGGCAAGAAAAACAAAATTTTATGTTTTATTTATGTAGACCTGTGTATATGTAAGCATTAGAATTATAAATAATACACGATAATCGGGTTCATAGGCAATGTTTGTGATACTATCTGATATTTTTTGGAGTTATGTTTTTTTTACGTACATTGTATTCAATTGTATAATAAATATATCCTCATCAGAATTATCGATTATTTAATGATTGTTGAAAAAAAAAGGAAAATAACTTACATTTGTGTAAGTTAATGCGAAATGAAATAAAGATTAATACATAGATAATAGTTAATAAAAATAAGTATTCAACAAAGTTTTATATATTTTTCAGTTTTATATCGTATATCGTTTTATTATCAGTACAGAATTCTCAGCTAGATATTTAAAAAAAAACCGTACTTTTAATTCAGAAAATCAATTGTTATTCACACATTATTATTGCTACGTCATAGACGAAATGTATTGTACTATCAAATATTTGTTGGGGTTATGATTTTTTTTTTTTCTATTTATAGTTAACAAAATGAAAATAAAGTCTCTTAATTACCAGTGGCGGATCCAAGGGGGGGGGGGGGGTAATAGGATTAATACTTCCCCTTGAGCTTATTTTATAAAAAATTATTACATTGTTACTTGTGAGAAATACTAGTTCTATTCAGCGTTACATATCGTTTAATACGATTATAACGTACCCACTAACCAAAATAATTACGATAAACTGTCAATCGGGGCTTGGCATGACTATTTATTACACAATAACTACACTCGTTAAGAACACAGGTACACTACTAAATAATAATGTAACCTTATTCTATTTTTAATTTTAAATGTGTATTTTTATTAATTGGAACTTTTTTTATTTTTGCTGTACCACATCTATAAAATTAATGTTGTTTTTCAGTAAATAAAAGTTGTCATTGATACAAGTTTGTAAGAATAAATTCAAATTAATGATATTAAAAAGTATGTTAATAAGTATGAATAGTATCTGTTGAATATTTTTTAATTAACCCCCCCCTTGATAAATTTCTGGATCCACCTCTTTTAATTACAACATTTGTTTAAATATAAATTTTAAACGGGTCTTAGGTTTATACTAGAGGTGGGTCGAACACAAAAATATGGTCTCGAACCGAACTTTTCAATAGTATTTCAAACCGAGCTCTAACCAAATCTTAATGTGTCCAACCGAAGTTTCTAATTGTACTTCGAACTAAACAATTAAGTGTGATATCGACTATAACCGAACATTTAATATTGATAACTTATCAATTTTTTATGTAGATTTTATAATCATAGTTATTACACCCTTCTCTTTTTTATATTGCAAAAACTGTTAGGTACTTATTGTTTTAAAAATAATAAAATCATTTCAGTTTTTAAACCTTACTTCGAAATTGAAACTATGCATATTTATAAAAATTAATATATGATTGATATTTCTTTGTCTTTAATTTAAAATTTAAAATACCAAACTTAAATATAACTTTCACAATGTAACTAAATAGTAAATAGTTGAACAATTAATTATAAAATGAATAGTAAGTTTATAATATATATAATATGTTTTTTTTTTTATTTGTTGAGTATTTTAAATTATTATTATATAAATTAAAAATAATTATTTATTCACAATTTACTTGAGTAAATAATGATTGTTGTTGATTTTTGACAGATCAAATTTCTCTGGGAATATTTTTGGTTCGAAACGTTATAATACGTTTGACGTATTAGAACTTGTTGGTATTCGTACATTTTTTTTTTTGAGTTTGAACTATTTTGATTTTCGAACATTTTGTTTGAATTCTGTTCGGTTCGATTTTTTTAAAACTTGATTCGACTTACGAACGTGAACCGAGCACTTAGGTTTTTCGAATTTTCAATTTTTCGAACTTTAAACTGTTTGATTCGTCTCTACTTTATACGTATAAACAAATTATATTTGTAATAATACTGACATTCATAAATGTAAGCTTTTACGATTTACCATTACATGGAGAACTACATAAACAGTATTAAGAACATTAGAATAATTCTTATAACAATTATTTTACATAGGCATCAGTAGTATAGTTGTACTGACTAAAAGACCGTGGGTGCATGTCAAATAATAGTAGGCAAATATAAATCACACAATGATCTATTATCTAAAAAATATAAAGACATGTAAAAGTAATTATGTGAAAGGCAGATTTTTGGTTGAGGTTAACCATCAAATATATAATAAATAATTCAGGGTTTTCAAGTCCCTTAGTTAGAACTTTTGTTCAAATATAAAACATTATATATTAGTTATGATTTTTTTTTTTTTTTTACGCACATCGTAATCAATTGAACTAAAAATATTTCTTCAACAGAGGTCGCGAATATTTAATGATAACTGGAAACCATTTATATTTTTGAATATTAATGCGAAATAAAATGATGATGGATCCCCCAAATAAGAATTATTTTTCAAATTGTAAATTTCCAGTGGAGTTTTTTCGTTGTAGTGGTAACTAATTTCTGTGGTTGAAATATTTCGTTAAGTTGATACTGTTAAGAATCGTAGTATTTTAATTTCTTAAAAATATATTTGTTACTCACAGATTATTTTTGCTTCTTCGGATATGAATTTCAAACCGATTTGAAATCAATCAATCGTACTTTCCAGTATTTTGTAATATAACTGTACCGATTCCAATGTGGCATATTCAATGAAGTTGGTCATTTTTGGCTACAGGTACTCGGTCGCATAATTAGTAGAGATATGTTTGAATAAAAAAAACATACAATCTAATACTAAACATATGTGAAGCGCGAATACTAAATACTAGCGGAGAAATATCAATGATCGAAATGCACATGTATTCAAGCGCTTCGGACTACGGTTACAATGTATGCGAGTTCTGATGAATTTGAATAAACAAACAAACAAGTTTTCCATTGAGAATGAATACATTGATAGCAACGATCTCGTCAGAATCAGTTGATCGTACAAACAAGTCTGATTTTTTTCGTGCAAACTGCGATTGTTTTGACGTGAATTGATTAATTAATTTATATTTGTTTTGATTATTCATTTTACAATTTCACAAATTATGTTTAACAATAATACTTTGAACTCATCTTCTTCGCCTCTTCTAGATAATAACTTTGGACATGCTCTGATTTCCCATCATTTAACAATAATAAATTCATTAACGGACTTTCAGGAAAAAAAATCGTCAAGTACATTAATCTTTTGGCTGGATGACAAAAACTTATCGATTATCAGAATATCAGAAAACATACACAGTGTAACCGCTTTGTTCCGCTTTTGAGGATTTCGAACGTGTTCGTCAGAACTCGCATAGGTACATAGTTACTGTAATGAAATAACCTCAAGAATCCGGCCGAAAACTATTTCTGTCGACGAAAACAATTGATAATGATGTGGTAATGAGTACTCATGACTGCCAATATGACAGCTGTTCGGTACGAAACTTTAATTGCATAACACGAGATTACGATTAGTGCCAGTGTCGCCATGGCTATGTTATAACCGGGGCCATTGACTGAAATTGTATCGAGGAGTTGTATTTTTATTGACTTATGAATTATAATAATATTTATAATAGTTGTTAACTATATTTTTTGAGATATTATATACTGACATTCTTAAATGAAGTAAGAAACTCTTTGTTAAACAAAAATACAAATTGTACTATTCGTAAATTATTAAAAAAATATAAGGTTACCACTCGTACAACTAAAAATCTTAATAATTCGGCCAGACGCAATGGCCGTGGTTGTACCTTACATGGCGTTTAATATGGATATATATATAAAAAATAGGGTCGCCAACCTACTGGGCGAGACCATTAGGTCGGATCACAGTAGGATTTTTGTTGGAAAAATACCACGACGACAATGAAGCGAACATGGTATTTTTCGAAAATAATTAACATAAAAACAGTACATAAAATTAATAGTTGAGTTGTAGTGTTGCTTCAATACCTCGTGACAGTAGATCTACCATGTGGGATACTCTTGGAGACCGTTGCCCGTACCTTATATACTAAAGATTTTTGTTGGAACAATAAAATACATGAGTCCGTTGAAGACGGAAAACACAAGAAAAAGACAATAGATTAAAGTTAAATTGAAATGGAATTTATTAAAGATAATTTAAATGAGGCAAAAAATTGAATAATCAAAAAACCTCATCTGAAATTGAAGGGGGGCAGTCAAATAAAATGTATTGTATGTCATAAAAATTACACCTACGCTTTTAAAAATAATGCGATGAACGCCTTCGGGTACCCACCGGCTGTCCAACACGGCGTACCGCTAAAGCACGGCGGGTATACATCCCAGACAAGTTGCTAGTTAGTGGACTAGTCAAACATGTCTGCAGGACGCTGGGACATCCTGGAATTAAATGCACCACCATCACCTGATCATACATTTTACAATGATAATAAATATGAAACGGGGCGGATAGTCTGGCACACATCCGTCACCGTTGTAGATCTCAATAAAATGGAATCTGACAAAAATAATTATAATAATAATATCAGTGCTTAAGGCACGGTGCTCAAAAATAAATATAATAATAATAATGTAATAACATACATAAAAAAAAAATTAAATATAATACATTACCAGCCCCGGAGGGCTACGAGAGCTGCGGCCCGGTTCAGCCGACGCCATATAATAAAAATCACATATTACATTTGGAAAAAAAATTACATAGAAATAAATATAAAAACGGTTGCTCCGCACTCAACCGGCGACAAAAATGGAGTGACTTAAAAATGACGACCTTTCGGCACGACGCCTGAACATCGCCGATATTATTATGTAATTACTAAAGAAAAAACCCCACAATTAAATATTCATGATCCGGTGACTAAGTTTATGATGTAGCGACACAGATAACACCTCGAACGCGCAACATAAATAATTATAATTGGAGTCGTTCTCATAATAATTATGTTACAAAGTTATATATTATAAGGTATTATTTTTATAACATACTATAAATAACTACGGTATGTAATTCACATAATTGTTTGAATAACTTAAAGAATACATCTTTAAAAATTATAATATTTTGCACTATTAATTAGTATTTTATTATCAACTTTGGAGGCCTTTCTGTGAAAACGTATCTGAGATCCTGCATGTACCAGGCTGATATTTATTATTGCTGAATATGTTTTTAATATTTGTGTTGGTTGTTGCAATCTTGCAAATGAACGTTTTGAGTAACCATAAAATCATTTTACTATAATAGTAATTTATAAAATATATTGTAAAATATAATAGTTATTAAAACATATTTTTAATACATTTTAATAGCTAAAATATTATTATCAAGCCTACTTTCAAAGTCCACTTGTATTAAGATGAAAACTTATATTATTTTTTCTACTTTTCTGTTTAAATATTGACCAAAAAAATACAGTTAGGCATTTTCTGTACAAAAAATGCAATACAAAGAGCAAAACAAATAAAATTACAAATTTTAACAAAACAAAAAGGACGTATGAAAAAACTCACCTTCAGAAATTAATGATCATTTAAATGAAATTGAACATGAATTGAAATTAAAGTATGATGCTAGAAAAAAGCTGCGTAGATCATTAGTTGGTTAAAATAAAGATTTAAATAACACAATCACTATGGGTGATTTTCAAGCAAGTTTATTTTTACTTTTTTAAAGTTTACTTGTAAATAAACTCGTATTTATGAAATAACAATAGCTTTAACTTCATTATTTATTTTTTCAGAAAGACAATGAGTATTGGAAAACAGGTACTAAGAGAAATTGGGCCCGTCATTGAATCTGAAAGCCACATTTATGATCATATTGACAATTTCAAAGCGAAATACTTGCATGCAGACTCTATAAAAACCCCTGAACTACGAAGACCTGTAATAAATCTTGTAAGTAATATAGTCTATTGGTAAAATTTCATGAGTGTTTTAAGTAATGACTATTGTATTTTCAATTTAAAAGTTGATGACACAGTGGTCTTAATGATTGTGATCTTGGTTGACAGGGATAATTTTACATATTAATTCATATACTATATTATTATATTAAATAACAAATATAAACAATATTCTAAATTAGTTTACCATATTTGTTTGCAATAAAAGAAAAATAAATACTTTTGGAATTTGTACATTTTTTTTTCAGGTTAAGACAATTAAAAACCACAAGAAAAAAAGAAAAGACGTGGTAGAGATACAATAATAAGATCCTTATTAAATGAATAATTGAAAAATTGTATGTTCATTTTAAATGTAAAATCAACTTGATATATGCTCCATTTAAATGTCCAATATAAAAGTCCTTTGTTTTTTTATTTAAAACAAATCATTTTAACAATTTAATATATTTTTTTGTTAATTTTCAATAGTATCGAGTACCAAATCATAAAATAACAGCTGATACAAATGTAAACTTTAAGTATTTTTGAAGTATTTTATCATGAAACATTAATTGCCATATACAAGTAGTAGTATGAAGTAACTAATTACTTAATAGTATATTAAATATACATGAAGTACCTTTGCTTTTTCTTATTCTTCACATATTACACAACTTAAATCAATTAAACTTGAAATTGAAATCAAATCATTTTTCCTTATTTAAATAAGTAATTTAATATACATAATAGAAATACAACACAAAATGTTTTAAAATCTAATGTTTATCACTAATTTAAATAATCTGGTTTTTTTTTAAATTTTAAAATTGTCAAGTATAGTCATGATTAGAGAAAAGATATTATACTTTATAAAAATTAAAATAAAGTTGACATTTTTATGTAATACAACTTTTGTAAATACAATTATTATTATAAATATAAATTATATTTTATAGTGCACTATTTTTCATTGTTGTTCAGTATAGTTTTTATAAATATTGAGTAACTCTCGTACAATGTTAGACTGGGTAACATAAACTAATGGTGCTTTATCATTTGGATGTAAGCATATACTATTTGCATATACATTTTGTTTTAATACTTTTGCTGATGCGTGAAATTCACGTACCATTGTTTTAACCAAAATACTCTCAAGATTTTCAACATTAATACCAGATCCTGGAACTATAATTAAACTATCTTTCATTGTAACAACTAAATCTTTAATCAAATCAATTCCAGAAATAGCTAAACTACATCTTCCACTAGTTAAAAGCCGTTTGAAACCCATATCACTTATTTCTTGTGCCATTTTTAAAGGATTATTAGTTGCAACATCAAATGCTCGATGAAATGTTACTGGCAATGGATCGGCAGCTGAAAGGACTGATGAACACGCGACCATATCTATATTACCAGAAGAAAGAGCACCAAAGACAAATCCATCAGCCCCAGCATCTTTAAAGAAAATTAAATCTTGAAGGATAACTCTCATCTCTAAATCTGAATATTCAAAATCATAACCATTCCTTGGTCTTAGCATTACAAAAATAGGAATATCAATTATTGTCTTTAATGTTTTAAAAAGTCCCAATGATGGTGTTAATCCTCCTTCACTTAATGCACTGCATAGTTCTAGCCTGTGCGCTCCTCCAGAAACTGCATTTAAAGCAGATTCTATGTTATCAACACAGATCTCCATTTATCTGAAAAGTAAATAATATACTAAATTGAATATATTTTTAGTTATTTAATAACTTATAAGATTATGATGAGTCTGAATACAATTTAGAGAATTATATTAATATTACTATAAATTAATTAAGAAATAATTATAAATCAATTGATTTAGTTTTATACTATTATTAATTAAAATATCTCAAATCTGTTAATAATCCACAAATTGTTTCGATTAGAACTAGTAGATACTTACAACAAAAATAGTTTATATTTTGTTTATGAAAATTTTTATTTATTGACCATTAATGTTAAATGGGAATATTATTAAATAATTCATATTTATTGAAGTTGAAACTATATAATAAGCAAAATTATCTGTAATTTTATCAAGCCAACTATATATTGACATTATAAAAACAAAAATATTGATTAGAATTTACGTGGAATATTACTAGTAAGAAGAAAAGATATTGAATAGATATTGTGTATTAATGTTAGCATACAATAGGTATTTTGTATACCATTATGTATATTTACTGCCTGATAATCAATTTGATATTTTGTCAACACACTCATATGTTAATTATTTTATGAAATTGGATATTGAATTCCTATGCAAGTTCCTTCAGTGAAAAATAAAACAATAGTTGACTGACAAAAATAAAAAGTACCAAGTGACTTGATACCAATTTCTACTGAAAAAAGTATATTGTATTCTACATGTAATCAGCTAAACACTTAGCCATAGTTTTTCCTTATAGTTCTCTGAATAACCAATGATTGAATAATTATATTAATATATTTTTTGAAAATTTAGATTGTTATTTAACAATACTACCACTTTTTTACATAAAGAATAATGAATTCCAGCCTCGTAATAAGTATTTAAAACAAAAATATGGTATGAACAATATGGAATAATTTGAAATTTTTACGTTGTTTTCTTACGCAATATTATTAGACATATGATTTCAAGTAAATTTTCATAAATCACTAATATATTTGATTTGTTAAAAAATAAAACTGCTACAAAATACAATTATTCATAACATTATAATAGAATAAAAATATTATATTAAAACTGAAAACCAATTTTGATACCAAATATGTTATAACGAATTTTCTTTCCATTAAAAACGTACTTTATAAAAAACGAATCTTACAACTATCGAACAGCCTTGTTAAAATGGTACGAGCCTCGATTTGAGTGTACATTCGATCAAAATATCACAGTATTATCTAATCTGCGTTCTTGTCCAAAATTGTGGCTCGTAGTAATAACGATTTCCTGGAAAAAACTAACATTTTATTCTGTGCTAACCTTACACCTACAAACCAGTTTACAGTTTATAGTTTGTAGTTTATAGGTTTTTATGGTGCTGACATCACGCATACATTTGTGGACTGGAAAATATTTGTTCAACAGGTAAATTCATTAGATTATTAAATATATAGATTACTAATCATTTTATTCCCATCACTACTTATTATACCATCCAATAGTCAGTAGTATACGCCCTACGAGTAAGAAAAGTAAAAGTGAGATGAATAAGATTTGTTTTATCATGACATGTTTTTGTCATGGTTTATACTAATAATTTTTATCGTATGAATTTTTGTTTGATTATTTTGTTCGAATGATTTTATTCAAATGATCCATTCGATTGTTTTATTATTCATAAGATATTCAAATAATCGAATCGATTTGATTATTCAAATAATCGAATTATTCGATTGTTGTGTTCGATTATTACTATTACTATAGTACTATTTATCATTGTTTTTCTCACGTTCACGTTAAGGTTATGTATGATATGCTTCGTTCTGTGCCACGTTTTCGCGGGTGTTGGGAAAATTAATAACAATTGAAAAATATTTTTAAATATATATTATAATAATATTTAATATTATTCGTTAAACCTTGCGTTTTATTTCGTACTTCACGATAAAAACCTGTGCCCGTGCCAAGTCTGTTGTTATGTTGACATCGATGAGATAACAGTATTACTATATTGCTATTTCCGTGAAATGTTCGTTGTTTGTACAAGTCATCCGCTATAATTTATTAAGTAGTTTGGGTGTTCTATGTTCATTCTTCAAGACAACACTACGCCACAACGATTCAGTTGTAACTGCCGTTTACTTGTAACAATTAACAACATTTGCTTGTCCGTCTGCGTCAATTCTGTTGTTCTAACCTAGTCATAGGGTTTCACTGATCGTTATTAACCAATTGTTATTCATACAACAATAACGGTTCCTCAACTGCTACTATTTACTGTGAACCAGCTGTGAATCATACTTTGAAACCGTATGTAGAAATATCAAAACAATATCCACTATCAATATATATATTCTTTATAAGTTATATTAATTATATTTACCCTACAGTTTCTCTAACAACAATATTTATGATTAGATGGTTGGCATCTCAATATTAATTTTATTTTTTTGATGATACGTTGTTCAGGAAAAATTTCTTATTGATTATTAATTTAAAGTTGTTCATTTATAATACAGATAATTTATTATAAGGAAATTGTTCATGGACTATGGTTAAATATTCCCTTTAAATTTAATGATTTATATTAGTTTTCAATTTTTGCTGTTATTTTAACTGAAATTAAGCCCTTTTTTTTTTTGTTGAATAAAATAATACTATTATTGAAATATTTCTTTCTACTTAGAACTAAAATTTAGTTAAACTACATTGATACTTCATTAAAAAATTTGTAATATAATTTAAAGTACCTTATAATTATTGAATAAGGTTATGAAATTATAACTTTAAAACTAATCAAAAGAATATATATTAATTTCATAACCTTTATTCATTGTTAGATACTTTTATTATTTTTAAAAATTCCATTTTGTGTCTAACTTTTTATGTATCTAGAGAAAATAGACGTAAATTATTTAATAAATACGAGGTATTTTAAATTATATTACTAATTTTTTAATGAAGTATTAATGTAGTTTAACTAAATTTAATTTATTATGTAAAGAATAACGCAATTCATTCTTATCATAAATGTTTGATTATTTATTTAGGTATCTCAAATTATATGATAGATTGGTAAACCAATTATAGTGATTGAATTTATTTTATAAGTTTAAAAATGGCTAAATTATAGCACTTAAAAATCTTATATATATATATATATATATATATATATATATATATATATATATATATATATATATATATATATATATATATACATATATGTTGGAGACTAATGAAACAGCTAATAAAATATCAACTCATATATATCAAATGCAATTTATGAAATACTTGTTTACCTATTATGATTTTCTTCATAAATGCTATATTAGTAATTTTACCAAAAATAAGATTATAATGAATCAATCTAGTTATAATTTAAAATACAAATTTGAAACAGTCTAATCATATATTATTCTATTACTAATAAAAAAAAAGAAATCTATGTTTTGTGGTTTTAAATTTGATTTAATACGTATTATTGCAAGAAAAAAAAAAAACTGTTCATCTTTATCCAATTAGGTAAATTAAACAATAAACATCATTTTCTCTGCTTACCAAATTTATTCCCTTTATTATAAATTAGAAAACAGTACCAGTTATATCAGGGATATCAATTCTTTTTTCAAAAGAGTCAGTAACTAATATTCAAGACAAAGAAATTCTATAGAAAAAGCTATAAGAAATTCAGATTCTGTCATATGTAAAAGCATATCCCAGGGTTTCTATTTATCATGTTTATAGAGAAATAAACAATTTTAACAATAAAACATGACTATGTCCAATTAAGTTTTTGGGAAAAGGAAGAATCAGTTTCACACGAAAATGGGTTATATAAGGTAGTGTCGAACAGACCAATATTTAGGTGTGTTTTAATCTGATCATAGCGCTTTCATGTCAGTTTACCTAATGAATAAATAAATAGTACTTAGAATTAATAAGTATAAAGTTATTATTTTAGAGTCTAAAGTTCATTATTTCATACATATCAAATTAATACATTTATTTAGAAGCAGCTCAATTAATTTTGCTTTATTCTTGTTGTATTAGCCTGTATGTACTGAATCGCACTTAATAATATACAAAATCAATAAAATTGTGATTGATTTAGCAAAAAAAAATTTGTACATATTGTTAATGTATATATTTTATACATATGATGAATTTTTAATTTAGAACTGGTGGTACATTAAAAATGTGATAATACTCCAGTATTTATTCACTTTTTTCTGGGTTAAAATAATTTAATGAATAAAATTAATTAATTAACTTGTCTTACCTTGTCTAAATTATTATAATTATCAAGATCGAGTTAGATTTTATTTTGTAAATAGATGATTTTTTTTTCAGTTTTGAGAAATGGATTCACAGAAAAAAAGTATTGACATCCGGGAAACACAATTATGTGCATTTTGTTCTATAACAATGAATAAAAATTTGAATTTATTAGATTGCCTTCATTTTATTTGCAATGAGTGTTTGCTTAATATTCCAGAAAGAGAAAATTCAGGTATATTTATTATCTTCTTCTATTTATAAATTCTTCTTTTATAAATTAGACTACTAAATAGATTTTGTTTTATTCTCTTTTTAATAATTACTACTAGACAAATTTAATTAATTTAATAATATGTTAATAATATAGGTGTGGAGTGCAAAAAATGTGAAGTTGTTACACAAAATGGTGACATTATTGAATATCCTACAATTATGCCACCAGATGTTTTTCAAAGTACATTTTGCAGTAAAGATAATTGTAATAATACAGCAAAAAATATTTGTGTAAACTGTAAAGATTTGTTCTGTACATTATGTTCTCAAGTAATCATATTACATTTTATATAATTTATAAACATTATTATTATCTATCATATATAAGCTATGCATTAATATTATTAGATACATAAAGAAACAACAAAAGATCATATTCCTATTATAAGAGAAAAAGATTTTAAAATATGTTTTCAATGTAATGTGGTAAGTTTTTACAAAATTATATTTTTGTTTTATATTATAACAAAATTCATTATATAAATAATTTATTGATTTATTTGTCTTAGAAAACAATTGAGGTTTATTGTGATAGCTGTTCTTTATTGCTTTGTTCTCTTTGTCAATTAAAAGAACATCGCTTACACAAATTTCGTATTCTTTCAAATATTGGCAACGAATTAAAATCACATTTAAATATGCATCTGAAAAATTTTGAGTATGATCATAGAAATAATAATATAAATAGTTTTTAATTTTTAATGTATGATTTGATTTCAGGTTTAATGTAAAATATTGTGATCAGAATTTGAATGAAACAAACAAATTTTTGTCATCTCTGGAAGACAAAAGAAAATTGGCAATAACACATATTGATAAGACAATTCTATTGTATATTTAACAATCTAATGAAATTATGAATGATGTATTAAATAAATATTTGTATGTTATAGGCTTCACGAACAAGTAAACCAACATGCATCGAATCTAAAAAGAGAACTAAACACTAAGTTTCAAGATATTCATCAAGAACTTGAAAAAAACAAAATAACTATTTTAAAGTCAAAAGAGAGTAATTTATATTATGATAAATTGATAAAAATTACTTTTAATCAGGATAAAGTTATGGATGTTGTTAAAATAGCAAAGTATGTAATTTTAAATCTATATAGTATAAATTATGATTAATTACATATGATTTATTTGTTTAGACCATTTATGGATAAATTTCTGAAAGCTAAAAGCAAACTCCTGGAAACATCAATAGATTTAAAACAGTTTCAATGTAATTTAGAATTCAATTCTGAAGAAACATTAATTGATGGTCTTTTAGGTATGCATGATTTTTGATAAAATGATAAATATTAAAATATTTTATTTTTATTTAATAGCTATTCAAAAAGTTGGAACAATTTCTTCGTCCATGAATATAATTCCAGGAAATCAAGAGAGTTCTTCATCTTTTCAACATGTAAGGCTTATTATTGGATAACATTTAAGAATACATTTTAATTAATATATTAGAATTTATTATACAAATAATGATAATTAAATTTTAGTTTTGCAAAATGTTGGTTGTTAAGATGTATATTTTATAATCTGACCTAATTCTGAAAATGTTTACATCAGTATTATTATGTATGACTTAACATGAAAATGTAAATAATTAAAGTGTAGGAAATTATTATTTTATTGATTTGTTGTATATTTCTGCTTTCATAGTATAAAATTTTTTTTATTTTTATTAAAAATTAGGTATATTGAAAAATTTTTCAAAGTTTGAGCTATTAATGCTGATTAAATAAAAATTATTTCAATTTTGGTATTATTTAAAACTTCTGAAATTACTAATTTATAGATACATCAAACTAAAAATCAAAGTTCATAACTCCATTACTTGTTAATGTATGAATAAATATTACAAAGAATAGAAAAATAAAATTATTTTTGATGATTTATAATTTATTTATCTCACAATTAGGTGATAATTTTATAATTTTAATTCAAATTTTAATGATAAAATTTGTCCGCTAGAGTAGACCTCGTACCTAATTCTAACCTAGTATTATTTTTTTATGAACAGTATTGCAATTAATGAATTACATATGATTTTTTTTTTTATATATATAAATTTATCAAACATTTTGTATTTAATAGCTTTATAAAACAACATACAAGTAATAATAAAAAAAAAAAAAAAAAATTAACTAAATATTTTATTATAAACTTATAAAATATTGATATTGTTTGAATTTAATTATTTTTAGGAACAATCTTATGGTCAAACAGTTCAAGTGGTTGATCGTCAAACGAGTATCAACTCTTTTCTTAATGAATGTGTTAACAATGCCCAAGACATTGGTAAATATATTTATATTTTTTAAATTAAAATTTACTATTAAATTAATTAAATTAAATGTTTATGTATTTATTTTTATATTTATATGCAGATAAATCTAATTACGTAGCGCCTAAAAATTGTGCTTGTTGTAATCAATGGGTAATCAGTGACTTTTTTTCATGTGTATCATGTTCGCGGCTTTATCATAATGCATGTCATATTCCTCCATTAGTAGGAGAGACAATGTAATTAATATTTGAAATTTAATACTATTTAAGCATTATTTTACATTATTATATAATTTAATTTAATTTAATATAATGTTTCTTTTAGTTTAAGAATTGGAAATGAGTGTACACTTTGTAAAAGCCTTTCAACTTATATTAGAAGGTTAAATGAAAAAGATATATCATATATAGATCTTCCGATTGGTAAATCTGAAAGAAAAATACTGGAACGTTTATTGTTGGAGTTGTATTGTCATAATGTTCATAGTGATAATTTTCAATATCTTCCATCTATTAAAATGGTAAGATAGAATATACTTTTTGTTATGTTATATGAACTTAATAACTAATTTTATTTAAATGTATTGTACTTTTAGTATCGTGACTTTTACGATAGAATTTTTCATCCTATATCATTAAATGATATTAAAAACTCTTTACAAACCGATAAAGCTTATTCACTTAGTCGTGGTATTAGCGAAATGAAATTAATATTTTCAAACGCTATGAAATACTTTCCTGTAAGTATTGAAACAGATTGAATATATTATTTTTAAGCATAGTAAAATGTTAATATTGATGTTACTGTAATATTTTTATCTATAAGTATACTGAAGTTTTAATTTTTTAATTTACAATTTTTTAGCGATCTGATCCAAACTACATTTCAGCAAGATACCTTGAAAATTGTTTAAACATAATGATTATTGAATTTATTCCAAAAGTACATGAATATTATAGTAATATTAGACCACAATGAGGTATTAAAATGTATTTGAGTATAAAAGATTGATCTTTGTTTTCATATTAATTAAAATGTGTAATTTACTATTCGTGTTAGTATTTAATACAAGTGCAAGTTGTGACCTATGTTAAAAATTAACCAGATTACATTTTATGTGACTCCCATTGTAAATAAATGTTGAATAATTATTGAAAAACTTATTTTCTTAAATTGTATTTTTACAGTATCATTGGTAATTAATACATTAATATATTGATGTATTCATTTTATTTATAATTTTATTGTACAATATTTTTATTTTTTTTTATTTAATTTACTTTTATTTTTTTTTTAAATTTAATTTATTTTTAATATTTTTTTTTATTATTAATTTACTTTTAACTTTTTTTTTTTTATTTGTAATTTAATTTTATAAATTTATATCAATGGATCAAAATCCATTTTTTTCTGATAGTTATGTAACTACAAATTAAACTAGTTATCATACTATATTGTTTTATACTTTTTTTAGTTAATAAATGAATGAATATTTTTAATAGTTTTATTATTTGTTTTGTGACTATTTAAAATTACTTATTTCTGATGAGATGTTTTATAAAATTCCTGTTTAAGTCAGTATGAAAACATTAGGATAATAGTAGGATTGCATAAACCCGAAATACGTGGTAATCTGAATGGGCTTAAGAATTATTACATATAAATATGTACATGTGATCATAGGCGTGCGCACGGGGGCAGCAGAGGCAGCATATGCTGCCCCTAGACTTTATTTGGGGCTACCGGGGCCGGCAAATATTAAATAATGGGCCTCGGTAAAATTATATTTCCACAAATGATTTTTTTTTTTTTTTGGTCAAGTTAGATATGAATATTTTATGATTATAGAATTTATCAGTATAAAACTAATAGACCTGTCTACTAAAAAAAGAAATAGCCATGATTAATCTGTATTCTATGGCCATGATTTTTAATCGTAAATATTATTATCATTTATGGTCAACAAATCTAAAAATAAACTGGGTTTTTAACGTTATCGTAATATCGTACACTAATATGCCATGACGATTCTGGCCCACCATAATATCAATGATAGACGATATTAAATAGCGATTAGCAATTACGTAATTGAACTAATGGGTTGCACTCGCACATCTTAATATTTTTCGACGTGTGACGTGCTCATTGCTCAATACCTACATTATTATAAGACTATAATAATAGTAAGTTGTAACATTACTGTTGTGTCATGTTCGGTAAACGAAAGGGCGGAGCTGAAAAAGCCTGTGATAAGAAAAGATTGTTGCTTTTGAATGTGAGCGATAAATGTTTTAAGTTAAAGGACATGTTTTCAAAAAATTCAAAACTTTCAAATACGCCAAGTACATTGAAATCTGACACCAATGCTGTTGGGCAATCCAATGATAGAATCGGTAAGTTTTATCCACTGACTTATTAAAATTATAGGTCAATAGTTTTATTATAAGTATTTAACTCTATCATAGTATAATTAAATATTTTTATGGTTTTAGTTTTAAACGAAATAAAAGATCTTGTTACAGTCGAAAAAATCTATTCAAGTTTATCAAATTATATGTTTGGTAAGTTATGAATATAATATTAACAAATTATTAATTAAGTAGGTAAGCTTTATAAAATGGTCTTAAACAGTTAAATTCATACCTAATCAAATTATTGTTAAATTTAATAAAATGTTAATTAAGTACTTGTTCCATCTCCTTACATTACGGTATTTAAATAATTTTTTAATTTTAAATGATAAATGTAATGTTGAACCTGATGAAGCCAATGCATTAGTTGATACATCACTGAAAACTATGTTCAATGTAACAAATCTTATTATGGCAGGTAAAATTGATTCAAGTGTATCCAATGGTAGTATTGGTAAGTTATTAAAATAATAAATATTAACAAATTACTAATTAAGTAAATATTAAAAAATAATCATGATCAAATAATTGTTAAATTAAATTTCTAAAATGTGACAACAACACTTACATTGTTAGGTAGTATGTAATATGTACCTCCTATACTTAACTTTAAAATGTAAAAAGTAAAATCAATTTTTATTTTTTGTTTAGAAATTTAGAAATTACTGAATTTTATTATTTTTATTAGATATAATTGATAAAGTTAACGAAAATGGCATTAAATTATTTCATATAACATAATTTATCCTTTTTTTATATTATTTATATTATCATAAACTATTATGCAATAATAACCTGATTAAGTATTTTAATACCCGTACATAATAATGATCCGATAAACCAACTTCCAGTGAATCGTCTTGAACTCAGAGATCGAATATCAGCTGGTCCATACCGCCCAAACATGGAATCTTATCCAAAAACAATGCAAGGAGCATCAGAAAGATCGTTTCAAAAATCCTGGTTTGAAAAATATGTATGGTTAGAATATAGTCCATCTAAAGACCTAGCATTTTGTTTTCCATGTAGGATCTTTAAGGGTAATAATTTAAACAGCAGTCAATTGATGATGCATTTTCTAAAACTGGTTTCTGTAGTTGGTATAGAGGTATTAATCGTTTTAATAAACATCAAATGACTAAATCTCATATTTTTAGTACCCAAGCAATGGCTGATTACTTAAATACTACTTCTATTGATCAAAAAATAGATATAAGTAGAAAAGAATATATTTCCAAATGTGAAAGTGTGCGTTTGTGCAATAGAGAAATTATGAAGCGTTTGATAGATATTACTTTGTGTCTTGTTAAAGGAGGAAGGCCTTTTAGAGGTCATGATGAAGGAGAAAAAAGTAATCAAAAGGGTTTATTCAAAGAAATAGTTAATACTTTTGCTAAATATGAAATAGTTTTGAATGAACACTTTAAAAATGGCCCAAGAAATGCAAAGTATACCAGTAATAGAATCCAAAACGACCTAATTAGTTCAATACATAATGTTATTATTAAAAAAGTAAAAGCAGATATACGAAATGTATATGTTTCAATCTTAGCCGATGAAACTAGTGATGTTGGTCATCATGAACAACTTTCAATCGTTATACGATATTTTGATGATCAAATGAATAGACCTGTTGAAACTTTTCTTGATTTAGTACGGTTAGTTTCTGTTAATGCTGAATCTATATTCACAGTTATAAGTAATATACTAAAAAAGAACCGGATGGGCCTCGCTCTGCTGTACACTTGGGGGTGGAGCGCGACTCTTCATAGGATAGGTCATTGTAATGGATTTGTTAAATTTGAATTCAATGATAGGTATCATTGTATACGAAAAACGATTCTGAACCGAGAAGATATGTTAGTCTAGAATATAATACATTGTTATTTATAAATATTGTAATAAGTATATTTTATTTTGAAACGAAAAATTTAGAAAAATTGTCTATAAATAAGTCAAAATATGTCAAAATACTTTGAAAACTTAACCATGTATAGAAAACGTCAATATAAAGATTGGTTGAAAATTTCAAGTTGTTGCAGTTTTTCGTTTTTGAGTTCGAGCATTTAAAAAAAAACCGATATCTTTGTCAGTCTAGAATATTATACATTATATTATATTTTACATGTAATTTTATGTCAATATTCGCTGTTCAAACGCTTATAAAAAAAAAGTGTAAAAAAATCGAATATTTTAAATGCCTATAAGTGGCTTAAAAATCAATATAATATTTTGAAAAAAATATGACATAAAGGAAATACCAATCTTAACAGCTGGTAGAAATTTCAAAAATCTGCGACTTATACTTTTTGAATTATAACAAATATTTAAAATCGTTTGAGAATAAATCACTATTTTATGCAATTTCGTAAATATTTTAATTTCAAACAGTCATACAATTTTTTCCTCTAATTCCGGTAGAAATTTTTTTAAAGATTTTGAAGAGTAGCTTATAGATAACCTAGTGTCAAAATTTTGAACCTTAAGTATGAACAGGAAAATTTTTATGAATTTTTATCTACAAAATAACTTGCAAATTATCGTGATTTTTACATATTTCGTATAAATTGGAACTTTGAGCACTTATAAAAAAAAATGGTGACTTACGATTTTAGATTTTTTTTATCAATTAAGAAACAACTTATAAGAAACCTTGTATAAAATTTCAAGATTTTCTGGGCAGCTAAAAAAATTTTATCGTTGTTTAAAAAAAAAATACTTAAAAAAATTGAAAATTTCAATTGTCTATAAATAGCTCAATAAAAGTCAAAATACTTTGAAAATTTAACGGTGTATAGAGAACGCTAATATTAACATTTGGTGAAAATTTCAAGTATTTACATTGATTAGTTTTTGAGTTATAGCAAAATAAAAAATTTGATTATGTCGAAAACGGGTTTTGCGTAAAAACTCCCGTTTTTCCCAAATTTTTTTAGGGTTTTTCCCGTCGCATTTAAAAAATATTGAAATTTTATTACTTTTGACCCCCCAAAGTACCAACTAGATTCACTTTCCTTTCAGAAAAGTTGCTACATAAGCAAATCTAAGCATTTTTACTGTCAAAAAAGGTGTCGTCAGACACAAAAATAAAAAAAAAATACACACATCATTGTAAAATCAATATATTCTTCACTCAGTTCAGAATCTAAAAATAGATAATGCTACCCAAACACAGCATATTTTTAAAACTAAGTTTGATGAAATGAGAGTGAATATTTACAATACAACTTTAGATACATTAATTAATGGACTGAACTTAAGATTTAAGCAAGAAACATTAGACATAATAAATATAATAGGTAATCTTGTGAATTTGGATATTAAAATAGATAATTATAACACAGAATTTGACCTATTGAATAAATATTTCCATATTTCTAAAGAATCATTAATTTTTGAGATAACCCTTTTGAAACAATTAGAAGATACTCCTAAAGGTACTTGCTCTGGTTCTGTTTATAAATGGCTTGACTGGTTAAACAAATGTGATCGATCAGATATTTTTAATAATTTTTTTCTGTGTTTAAAAATGTTTTTTATTATCCCTGTCACGAGTTGTGGTTGTGAGAGGAGTTTTTCTAAACTTACCATTGTTAAAAGCAAACTTAGATCTACCATGACACAAGATAGACTTAATGCATTATTGTTTCTATTTGTCGAACAAGAATTAACTTCTTCTGTAAATATTGAGAGTGTAATTAATGAATTTAAAAATGTATTATCTGTAGAGCGTAGATTAGTATTATAAGTTTGTGAAAAAAGTGTAGGAATGTTAATAAGAGGTTTTATTGTTTTATTTACAACCAATTGTTATTACTTTAATTATTATTTTTAAAATATATACTTTATATTATTATTAATTTTTGTTTATTTTATCATATTATAAATAATATTAACTATAGGCTTGTGGAAAAGTACACCTTAAGTGGCTTAGTTCCTTACTGTACAACTGTATCCAAATAACAAATCATCAATACTACTTTAATTTTTTTTTTTTTTTTTTAGCATATGGCCTCGGCATAAAATAAACAAAAACAAAATAAATAAATAAATAAATAGTAATAACAATAAATAGTAATAGCAATAGTAATAAATAAATAAACAAAAAAGTAGGTAACTAAAAACTAAGAATTTGGTAACTGTTGAGTTAAGTTGTGTCATAGTCGAATATCTAGATTTTCTAGCCATTCAATCGCGTTTTCTCCACCTTCATGTATGCCTCTCAGTCCCCCATCAAATTTTGTTAAAGGACAGGTCTCGACTATGTGCCTCGTTGTTTGGATATCTCCACAACCACAAAGAGGTGACTCACTCATGCCCCATTTGTGGAGTAAGTGATTGCATCTACCATTAGCAGTTCTTATTCTGTTCGTTGCAGTCCATAATGCGCGAGGAAAGTCAAATCCTGGAAGTTTCTGGGTCGGGTCTACAACCAGCTCTGCGTTTTTTACTTCAGCGTCCTTCCAGCGGCTTTTCCATTGGTCCTCTGTGGTCACTTCTGTTCCAAGTTCGATCCAGACTGGGCTTCTAGACTTAAGTCTTTTTACTGGATGTTGATAAATGTCCTCGTATACCGGGAGGTTTGGGTTTTGTTTTATTTTATTTAACAAGGAATGGGTTGCTGCTTTTCTTCTCAGGTCAGGAGGAGCAATGTGTGCCAGGACAGGGAGCCATTGTATTTGAGTACTTTTTACTGTTCCTGAGATGATTCTCATGGTATGATTTAACTGCGTATCGATTTTTTTACTGTGAGCGCTTCTTGTCCAAGCCGGCGCACAGTACTCTGCTGCACTATACACCAGTGCCATGGCTGAGGCATGTAAAGTATTTGCTTTACAGCCCCAGGTTGTGCCAGCTAGTTTTGAAATTATGTTGTTCCGTGTTTTTAATTTGTCTTTCAATCCTTCTAGATGAGGTTTGAACGTAAGAGCTCTGTCCAACTTTACTCCTAGGTATTTGGGGGAGTCTTCATTTGGAATAAATTCTCCATTCACATTTATCTTGATTTTGTAATTTGCTTCGCGGTTGTTTAAGTGAAAGGCGATCGCGGCTGACTTACTTGCATTCAGAATGAGATGCCAGGTTTTTAAATATTTTTGAATTTTTGCAAGATCTTTGCCAAGATTATTCTCTATTTCTTCGAATGTTTTTCCCTGTTTTACAATACCGATGTCATCTGCGTAGATGAATTTTCTAGAATTTGTCTTTACGATGTCTGCCGTATAAACGTTGAAAAGAACTGGGGATAGTATTGAGCCTTGTGGCAGACCATTTTGGAGAACTTTCTTTTTACTTATTTCGCCGTCAAGGTGAACCTTGAAGCTTCTATCCGATAATAGTCTCTCAAACAATCTGAGCAGAGTCTTGCAATTTATAACTTTTGCTAATTTAAAAAGTAGACCATTTTTCCAGACGGAGTCATATGCTGAAGATAGGTCCAGGAAGACCGCTCCTGACTTCAGTTTTTGTTGGAATCCGTTTTCCACATGAGTGGTAATTGCCAGAACTTGCTCACTACAGCTTCTTCCTCTCAGAAAGCCGGCTTGTTCCTTCGGCATTATACTTTCAAGTTTGTTTATGATTCTGTTTAAGACTAATCTCTCGAAAACTTTGTAGACCACTGAGAGCAGGGATATAGGTCTGTAGTTCTTGGGGTTATCTCCAGCTTTATTTGGCTTAAGGATAGCGATGACCTTAGATTTATGCCATTCGTTAGGGATTTTGCAAGTGTTTAATATTGAAGTGGAAAGTTTTGCTAACCAAGTTCTACCTTTGGGGCCAAGATTTTTGATGAATTCTGGCAAAACGCCGTCCTCTCCGGCCGCTTTTCTATTCTTGATATACTTTAGAGCTAAGTCAATCTCATCCAGCATGATGTCCCTTGACATTTCAGATTTTTCCTCGGCTTTGTCAAATTCCTTTAATTTTGATACCCAATAGCAAAAATAGTAAAACTATGGGCTGGGTTTAATGGTGAATTTGAATGGGCCGAATTAATCTCTTGCTGCCCCTGAAACCTGAGTCTGCGCACGCCTATGCATGTGATAAAAAAAAAAAAGGACAAGGCCCGTTTAGTCCAAATTTTTATTTATTTATCTAGGTATTTTTTTATTTTTTATTTAAGATTCCCGTTTTCTAGACTAGCTTAGATACATTTTAAATAAAGCTGACAATGGTTCAGACAAATATTATATTTTAGCGAATGGCAAAAAGAAATGGTGTTTATTTGGTAGCTATGTGCACTACAGATAACTAAACAAGTTTTTGATCGCGAAAAGACGAATGTTATAAAATCTATGGTTATTTTAGTCAAAATAAATATAATTTATACATAATAGTATATATGCTGATAGCAAAGAAGTGATAACGCATAAGAAATTCAGTCGATTTTTTAATAATCTGCTTTTATAAATACTGTGGAGTATTTGAGTAAATTTGATTTTTTTTAAAAATATGTTTTTATAAATATTGTGGCCAAATTTTAAATGAGATAAATGTACCATTTTTATGAACTAAAAAACAGTTTTTTTGGAGAACAAAGATTATTTCTTCCTCGTGGGGTCTGGATAACGTTAAATGATACTCAATTATTACAATATTATATAATTTAAAATAATAATTGCCAACATAATTTTAAATTTATCTAAACTAGTCTGGGCTCGAAACGGACTGCGCCCAAAAAAACAACTCAAATTTTAAATGACTATATAGGAGTGTTATTGTATATACATACATATTAATAATAATATAAATTATAACATTTATAGTGCACGAAAATTAATTTTTAAATCATAGGAGTAAACCTCAACAGTCGGCCATAGGTAACCGACGGTCCCGCAACATTTGCTGTAGACCAGACCCTATGTGTTTTGTCCTGGTTTCAAAGAAATCACAATCAAATACAGAGAGGACGAGGGTAACCTCAAGTTTGATAAATAAACAATAATAACTAGCATATTCCCAACCTGTATTAACAATAATGACAATGACATGCGATTGGTGGGCACCCGGGTGTTGTTAGAAAACAAAAGAATATTAACTTACATTACATTACATACACGTCTAACGACTCGAGATATAATAATAATAAGAATAACAGTACACTATTACGTGCATTATAGTGCACGAGGAATGCGCAAAGGCCCGTACTTGGGACGGTTTAGCGTCGTTTGGTTGCGCCCACGCGACCGTGCTAAAGGCACTAAAACCACTAAAGCCCGCCAGATGCCTCCGTGGACGACGTTCAACCCGTTCATTCGCGAACTGTCCGGCTTGCAACGCGTACCAAGAACAGCTGGTTGATTCACACGACGTTGGACGACTGACGACTTAAAAAAAAAAACCTCACCGTCTCGAAAGCGCACAACACGATACAAAGCACCAAAAAACCAAAAAACGTGTTCGGGTGACTCGTAGGTCCGTTTCGCAAGCTCGCGACACACGGAGTGTTTTACTCGGGGCACCTATGGCAAGCCGATCGACAGGCAAAATATCGTGCCAAGCTGGGAGGCCGGGGGGAAATCGAGTGTTCTAGAACATCGATATCTCCGAAATGGCCTTTGAATTGCCAGCATACTGGTTTTCGTCGGTTCGGTGCGACAGATAGGCGCGTGTATTATACAATAGGTGTTCAGACAAATCGGTAATCCAAACGATGCGTTTTCCCAATCTAGTTTGGGTTATCGCAACCCCGCTATAGTATAAAGATAGGATCTGTAAATAGAATAATGGGCGTGGATTAATACAAAATTCAGTGGTTCGAAGGTAAGGCTAAATAACGGAAACATTTCTTGCGAAACTAACGTTTTACGTTTTCTTCAATTTCAAAATGATAATTGTATTGATTTAATGTTTTTATTTTTTTATACAAGAATTGTAATCATTATATTAGTTTAATTCTGCCTTTTTGCATTATTTGCGAACTTTTACTTTAATAGAACATTACTTAGGTACTTACCTACTTTTTGTATAGCATTTTACACTGAAATTAGATGTTTATTGTACTTCTAAATATTTACGTGCTTCCAATATTTCAACTAAGTCTTGGAAATATTTCGTTTGAGAACTAAATTTGAATTTGAAACTAAATTTATTTTTGTATTATTGGACATTGGTGTTGAATGTTGATAGTAAGATGGTAATTATTAATGAGTTTAATCTCAAAGAGTATGTTTTGAATGTAAATTAAAAATTGAAATTTCTTTCAGATCTAATTAATAATAATCAATATGTTATTGTTATTAACTAAAAAATAATGAATAATTGGTATTCAGTGTAGAATATAATATATTTACTGTATGGTGTGAAAAGTGTAAACTGTTGAGTATTAAGAGTATTTAGTGATCAAGTTTTTGGAAACCTGAAGGGAGCGTGGGAGGCGAAGTCCCTCACTTTTATGCGTGACATTCAATGGCTCATCCCCTCCCTATAACAATTCTTAAATACGCGCGCTGTAACATAATAAATCAACTCATAAAATTGTATCATTTTGAAAATAATTTTCATATACATCGGGTATGTATTATTAAAAATGTCCGCGGGTGCAATATCACATTTTTGTAAACCAGCTGATCAGTCCTACCCTTCCAACTGCACCTGTAGGTGTGATTTATTTTAAAATTGTTTTTATATTAATCCTATACAATTGGTATGAAGTCGCGCACGGACGTACGATGCCGTTTAGTAGAAGTCTGCGTACTAACAATACTCGAAGGAATCGACCAGGAGGGAGTAGTACCTGCTGCAGTATCTTGAATGTGGTACCTACCATAATTAAGGTTTGGAAAAAAGTAGGTGTATTCTATACACAATGTGTCTCGAAATGATTTATTCGATTCCAAGAAATTATATTTATAGTATAAAAATTTGAATGATTAGGTTAGGATAAGTTTTTTATAAGTTAGTCAATTACATTAAGTTTTATGTGTGTTATTTCAGATGTTAAGTTTTAGGTATAATATTTAAAATTAAAATGATACGATAGGAAAACTGTTATAACTCTTTATCTTTCAAATGCTTCTATGACTATCACTGTTAAGGAGAGCCTGCAACAACTGAATTTTGTTTGGTTTATAACTCAGACGTCTCCAAAAAAACACCAAACTGTTGTCTGCGGAATAAGAAGTTCTCTAGATTTACGACAAACTAATTTCTGAGAACTTCTAACAAAACTTAGTTGAATTTGTTCAACATTTTCATTTGAAGTTCTTGGTCGACTTGATGACTTTATATTATCTTTGTTAATGTTAAACTTTCGTCGAAAATCACGTTGCACGGTAATAACAGATTCGGATTTTTTGAAACGGAGCACACGAATCACTTTGTTGCTTGGTTAACATTTCGATAATAATTAATTAAATCACGTCACTTGGTTAAGATGCCCATTATCATAACTTATCTGTAGTCGATAAAAACTCGACAACCCTACCATTCAAATGGATGGTACTTCGTTTACCATAAACTGTAGGAATAATATTTAAAGTTTACTAAAATCGGATGAATCATTTTGAAACACACTTTATAACTGACATGACACAAATTAAAAAAATCACGATGTACATAAAAACTAATTTTATTTACGTTTAGATTTATTATCAGGCAAAAAATAAAGAATGGAGTAAAAATTCAGAAAAAGAACATAATAAAGTGAAAATAAAGTTTACAATAAATTAAAAAACTTAATATTATGAGTTATAACTATCGGTACAAATATAATATAATGACTATTCTAATATAACTATAACAATTAATAAATTATAATTTCTAATTCTTTCGTAAATTCATAACCTACAGAAATAACCGTAATGACAATATATATATTGATGCAAAAATGCCAATTTTGCATCTACAGGGTGTACAAAATGAATGGCATATTTTAACAATACAACATTTAAACTTTAAATTACATTGGAATAACTGTAATATATAATAATATTTTTAAAACTTAATATAATATATTGTTATTGTGCGTGATATTACTATAATACATATGGGTGGATTTTAAACACCAAAATGATATTACTTTGTTATTGTTTTTTGTGTGTTAAATAGATTTTTTTCATTATGATAGAGGGAGGAGGGTTTGGTAGGTATAGTTTTTTAAAATAACGTTAATCCATAATTATGGTAATCAGTTTAGTATGTAGGTATTTATTACATGATTTGAAAATAAATCAATATGCAATTGAAATTAATTTATCAAAGATTTCCGTACAAAATAATACTTATATTTTTATCTAGATGCACATTACAATGTATTACGTGTTACTTTTTATTTTACTTTTCTGATTTTCATATGTTTTAACACCCTGTAGATATGAATGTTAATTATTGGTAAACGTATATCATATCGCGTAGGGAAAAAGATATTTATATCATCAATATAATACATCAATATAATACATAATGATGTATATTAGACATGAATAGTAAACACATATAGGTACAATGATAGTATCAATTACAGAAGTATAATATTATTGTTTGTAAAATAATAATAAATCGTAATATTTAATATGTACAATAAGGTTGTAGGCATAGTCTCAAATAAGTAAAATTAATCAACACAATTACAGTTATTAATTATCTAAAAAAAACTACGACAATATCGATAATAATAAATTAGCTTTACATAATTATAATTTAATAACCTTGACCTAATACGTGTAGGTACGTTATATTATTATAATATAAGAATGAAATGGTCCAGAACCACAATAACGTATAAATAATAATGCGCTATCCGGATGTGACCAATACTACTGTATTTACGGGATCTACCATTATACATAATATATACATATTATTAATATGTACATATACATATTATACATTGGTGTACAAAACGTATTCAAATCGCTATTTTCGATTTTTAGTTTCTAAGTGTTCTGTGTGAGTATTTTTATAATTATGAATAAGGTTGAACATCAGATCGCACTTGACAGCAAAGTTTTTCTGAACGGTTTATGTCTATACCTGTACGGTCATGTAAAAGTTGTCTACAGATCTAGATCGTTGTACCTACCTAATGTGATGATGTGATATTTATGCGTTATATTTCGGAATGAATGATATCATATCTAATAATATTGTACGAAGTGATGTAGATAACGAGACTGGTACGCTGACTCGCTGCTACGGCGTCGGAAATAATATAACCCATAGCTATATTAGTATTTATTATAAAAACCGTGTTGTTTTTTAGAACCATTTTATTGTGTAGAAGATTGATCATTTACGTATTATTAACTTTCTGGACCATCTCGATGGTTAACGTTAAAAAAAAAATGAATTTTACAACTTAATTTATTAAAATTTGGCACTTTTTATACACATATATATATATACATTACTTTAACTGTATGTTAATATACGTATAACAATAAATATTTGATCATTTGATAATCATTATTAATATATAAATGGTGTTTACTTGAACAATATTAATGGACGGGAGATTAATCATTTTTGGTCTGATCTAAGATCATAATGTTATATTGTTTTAAAAAGCATAGTGTTGTACAAAAAGACATTTTTTCTTGCTCATGTGACCATATTTGATGCTTCCCGTCAATTTGTATGTGCACAAATATTATGTTATTATTATGTGTGTGTGTGTGTGTGTGTGTGTGTGTGTGTGTGTGTGTGTGTGTGTGTGTGTGTGTGTGTGTGTGTGTCTATGTGCCTGTGTATGCAGTTTTGTATTTTTTGGAGTAGGAGGGGGGTTCTTGAATCTTGACCTCCCCCAAAAATAAAAAGATCCAAAAGTCATAAATGACTTGCTACGAAGGTACAGAGAAAAAGAACAATCATTTATATTATGTAGTTGTAATGCTTGAATAAAAGTATTTGTAAAATAATATAAATATTATTTTGTAGAAAATTGTAAATCCCTCCCCTTATGAAAATTTGAAAATATGCTACTGTGTGTGTATGTGTGTATGTGTGTGTGTGTGTGTGTGTGTGTGTGTGTGTGTGTGTGTGTGTGTGTGTGTGTGGTTTAAACGTATTACTTATACCTAGTTAATTTTAACTGATACACAATAAATGTAACCGATGTTTATTTACTGAAAAAAAAATTGATACTAATAATGGTTATTAATATTATTTGATTAGGTGCAGTAAACAGACGGATTTAATAAACAATATAGGTATGTTGTGTTCGTTCTGTGATTTGCATTAAATATAATCAAATGTTGAATATTTATATAAAAAATTGAAACGATTTCACAGTTGTAACGGAAGGTAACAAATCAAACTTTAGAAATAAAAACATCGAATCGATATGATGTACCTACGTAACATGTGATGAGTAATAGTATTTAAAGAGACATATTAAAGTTAGATAAAACTTAAATAGACTGTTGTCGATCAATATTTTGTTCGTGAACAGCTAACGGATATTGAAATTAAAAGGACATGAGTTATTTTGAGAGTAATTATCTCAAAAAAGGAACCACAGAATCATTATATAGGAATACTAAAAAACAACAAATCATTAAATATAAATATCTATCAGACAACACGGAAGGTTTTAATTATTATTACTTCAATTATTATTACTAATACTATTATTATAATTACTAAATCTAACAAAACAACATTTGTATTATTGTTTTATTTCTGTCGTTGAGTTTTAATTGATAACATCTATAATAAGTACCTCAATATTAGAGCAAAACTATTAAGTATCCGATTTCCGACAGTTTCTAAATTTGTCAATAATAACAACTATAATAAACAATAATAGTAGTAAATATATACTTATTAATAACGTATCAAATGAAGAACTTGAACTGTTTAATATAATTATTTTTCTGGTTTGACTAAAATCGTGGTTTACTTAATATAATATTCGTATTCATATTGATTTAAATGCATAAACCGGGGATTTATTATTATATTATTACTTTTGTTTTGATAAAAGAAAAATAATTATCAGTACTTATATGGACCAACAACAAAATGTATCGTATAAATGCCAAATTTATCTCAAGTTTAATAAATGATTATTATTAATTTATGGGTACAATAATAGTCGTAGTTTAACGGTATAATAACTGTCATGTATACATCAGAAGCACGATTAAATGGATTTTGTTTTACACATATTATATAATGTCATACACCTGCAGTAACATCAGTAATCGATATTATATTATTGTTGTTCTACTGAATGTCGCTAGGTCGGATGAGTCCAAACAATAACATTGAAACGAGGTTGGCATCGAGACGGATACGCAGGTCGCAAACGTCGAGGACGTACGAGTAGATGCAGGTAATTTCAGGTTTGATATTATCATATTAATATTATTTTTATTATTATATTATTATAATTATTATAATATTTTACGATCGGCGGCGTTGTGCGCAAAGGGTAGATACTTAAGGAAATGGAATTGTTTACCATACATTTAACGTTTACTAGAAACAAAACGATACAACTTAATCGCAATTAGTGGTACCTATAAGCATAAGCCTGTGCTTGATACAAACGTTTTACTGCGAAAAAAACGATTTTTATGAACTATTCTATTATTTACTGTTTTCCGCATTTGTGTATCAGAGGCATGTGGACAATCAACATTCAAAGTCGTATAATAATACCATACAATTCGAATACTTAGTTTCAATTATTCATTTGTAGTAAATAGTAAAGAATAATATTGACAATTTAATTTATTCTAAACGCACGTGTGTCCGTATTAAAATAATCATGTGGGAAGTTGTCGGGAAATTAACGACAAAAATGGTTGATAGTCGAGGGTAAAACTAGTAGTGTTGTTGTGCTTTTTAAAAAAGCCGTCATGAGACAAATAATAAAATAATTCGCTTGATAATTATTATAATAATAATAATTAAAAAAATAATAATAATAATAATAATTTTTAAGATTGCAGTGTAAAACATAATACTTGCGACATATGGTCGTCTATTAACACATTTCGTCCTTAGAAGATGTTTAAACATGAGCTCATATAATATATGAAAATATTATTTACTTAAAATTTTTTTTAGAATTATTATGTCAGACATCGCACCATTTTTACAGTTATAGAGAGATTATATACATACACACATATATGTATATATAATTATTAAAAGTATTTGTAAAGGTATTATATGTGCACTTCAGTACAAAAAAAAACTACGGTGGTGACGGGAAAAGGGCTAGTCGCGTGTCGAACGGTTGAAAAAAAAAATAATAATCCGATTGGTTTATTCTTTCTTCTCACTGCTCGGAAACGCCGACAACGAAGGTTCCTCGTCCTGTAAAACTTCGCCAGGAAGCGGCATTTTAATGTCTCTCATTGTGTACTTCGTTTTCGTTTCTCTCAGTTTTGCTTCTGTATATTCGTAAACAGTTTTACGTTTATTAACGTATATATGTTACATACAAAGTCCGGAATTGTACATTTTGCAATTTGTACAGTGATTTTTGTACACATTGCGAATTGTACAATGTTGTACAAAGTAACTAGATTGTACAAGTTCATCATACAATTCGCGATGTGAACAATAATCACTGTACAAATTGCGAAATGTAATAATCATTGTATAAATCACAAAATTTAATATTATTAAAATATTTTTTTTATGTATTAAATTTAAATTTTTTTAATTTTTTCGTCAAACAAATTTTTAAAATTTATATTAATATCAACTTCATTAATTTTGCCCAATTGTATTATACTATATGCGCACTAATATAAGTTGAAATGCAGTGCACTAGTCCGTACTAAAATCTGTTTAAATTATATTTCTGAACAACTCAACGATAGTATCGTAAAGTCGTTAAGATAAACTTGATCATTTTTATTGCATTTTACCTTTACTAATATATTAGATTCCACATAACTTGGGAAACACAACTCATAACACTATACGAAATTACATTACATATCTTATTATAGAATTATGTATTTTATTTTATATCACAATGTGTACTGTATACAGTAATATGTAATTTTATAATAATATTTTTTTATTACGAAACATTGTAATTTATATAATGTGTTTTTAAATTTTGTGATTTTTAAGCACAATAATTGTATAAATTTCACAATTCGTACAATGATTATTGTACACATCGCGAATTGTATGATGAACTTGTACAATTTAGTTACTTTGTACAGCAACATTGTACAATTCGCTATGTGTAAAAAAATCACTGTACAAATTGCGAAATGTACAATTCCGAACTTTGTATGTAACATATATACATATAAGTTGTTTTATTTTAAAAAAAAAAATGTATATTATTCGACGAAACAGTAGTTACTATATGATTTACCTCTTGCTGCTTGTTGCTTCCATTTCATTTTGTTAATATTCAAACACTCGTTCCATGGCTTTTTTATTTTATACAACTTATTATTGTTTTCCGATTTTTCGGCGTTTGTTTCCTTGTCTGAAAAACAACAAAAACAATGTATTATTTTATTTTTGTCACTATAATGAAACCATTACATTATTTATGAAGGACAGAAATTTAGTTGCCCATACTCAAGGACGATTGGTTGTTTTCATTTTTAAAATAAGTATGTAATAAGAATCGTCATGACTACACGTTTTTGTTCGGAGAAAAACAATGATTTTGTGTATCCATTATAGGACGAGGGAGAGAGATGATTCAAACAGGTACTTACATCCAAAACTACATGAATTCAATCTGATTCATCAGTTTATATATTATTATTGAAACTATTATAGTTATACCTACTATAACAGCACCTTTATACCGTGTTCGGCGCCACTGTATATTATTATATAATAATGAATTCTGACAATGGTGGAAACGTTAAAAGAAGATGGTGTTGTACACGAGTAATAGGTGCGCAGAGTAGAGATTGGATAATTTTATTGGATAAATAAATATTTTAAAAGATAACAAATTAATCAAAAATTTTATCATAAATAAAGATGAAAATAATTTTTTTAATGATAATAATTTGGTAAAGTGTGTCAAATTGTTAAAGAAGAACTTTTCCAATTAATACTTTATGCATTCTTATTTGTGGTTAATAATGAGCGCAATGGTAACAACATGAGTAAACCACATTTTTATTGGAATTGTATTTTGTTTAAATAAACCCAAAGAATATGAAATATTTATACCTATAATATATTATAATAATAAACAGTATATAATATAAGCTCTATATAAAAAATAAATAGATAACTAATATTTAATAATTATAAAAGTTTTCCACAAAATGGATAGCATTTTGAATATTTAACATTAAAAAATATATATTTTAATACAATCTAAAACAAGATTATGAAATAGTTTGTATTAAATAGATTACATAGTTATTACATAAAATTGTCTACATCCAAATTTACATTAGGGACATATTATGCAGTAACTTTGAAACTTTATGTATCAATAAATCAACATTACCTTTTTCTTTTATCTCTTCAACTGGCAGTTTTAAATTTGTTGAAATTGATTCTTTAACATCCTTGGTATCTTCAATACTGCAACTCATTGCCGTGCATGCAATGGCCACATCGGACTGATGTGATTCATCTTCCTTCGTGTCCACGACTTCTTCAGTCACTGATCTCACTTCTTTAGGTGGATTAACTAGATTGATTGGGCCCAAAATTAATTCCAACATATCACTGCACACGGTCATGCTAGGTTCGACAATAAACTCAATGAAACCTAAAAAAAATAATATATATGATTTTAGTTAATATCTCTTTTTATTTTATTAATTAGTCGAAAACGAATAACGAATACTGTGATTGGTATAAATCATAAATTAATATTATCAATATTCTCCTTTATTTAACACAGGACTATTTTGGTACGATCGAATCCAACTTTTGACATTTTCAATATATTTTTAATGCATATTAGTTTTTATATTGAAATAAATAGTTTACAAAACCCGATATTATTAAAATTAGGTTGTATAAAATATAACGATTTTAAATAATTTGTTGGAATTTTTCATTTTTGTTGTATTAGTTTATATACATTACTAAATTGATGACATTTTTTTCCATTTACCCAATATGTTTAAATTTTCAGAAATCTTTTATAAATTTACAAGTAAAAACTCATAATCATTTAAGCTGCTTAAAAGATTTTATTATTTTCATTTTTCATTAACATTTTTGCATCACAGGTACTAATAGGAAAATTACATAAGAATGTGGATAATAAATGCATTCATTTAAATTGCCAACATATACATATAACATGTATGTTGGGAATTCTCGAAAACACTAGGTAACCAATAAATAGTTGCGTTTGCCACTCAGAAGTTTAAAAGATGCAGGGTTCACTGAACATATTTTTTAATAAAATCTAATTCTTATTTTATGATTTTACTAAAATTATTTTTATGCCGCATGTAAATAGGCAGGCTAATAAATAATTACATACTACTCGTATATATACTTGTATATACTTGTACACTATACCATATACTAGTGAATTCCTAGTTTTACTGGTGAAAAAAATTATAACTCATAAGGTAATTTACTTATTATCATATTGATGAGATTATAAAAATATTTTCTCAATAATAATAGAAAAAATATGTGTTTAAAAAATAATATTTTTATTGTGTATTTAACAGTGTTGGGTAAATTACTTTTAAAATGTAATGAAATGTAATGTAAAATGTAATGTATTTTACAATCATAGACCTAGTGATAATATAATTTTATTTACAAAATTGTATGTAATATGTAAATGTACAATCATTTCACCTATTAATTATAATATGGCTATAGTAAAGTTCCTAGTTTAATATAACTCTACGTTAGGCGCGCAGTTGACAGATGTCACTCGGTATATTTTAAAATTAGATTATTCTTATGAAATGCAATTTACGTTTTTATTATCTTCAGTATCTCTCATTTAGATATACGTGAAACGTTATCTGACTCGTTTACAAAAGTGCTGTTGTTTGGAACCACGGTCTTAGAAGATTTTAAGACCGTGTTTAGAACTGTTATATAAATGTATTTATCTTACTGGTCCGCTGGGCTATTTGTCCACCACGCGTCTTTCTTTGCATTAATATATTTGGAATCTCTCAGGTAAAAATATATATTCAATAATAATATAAAATCGATAATTGGGTAGTATATTGTTCAGATTTGTATTTATTTAGTTTAATATGTCAAATAATAAAAGACCGAGATTTGAGAGGACTTTAGACGAAAATATAATTGTTGTACCGATGTAGGTACACTCTTTTTTTTAATTTTTTAATTTTTAATTTTTTTTTTATTAAAACGCAATATTTACAATCTATACAAAAAGTAGTATAATAAGTAAATTAGATAATATATAGTATAAAATATGACTTGTAAATCTTGAGTGGGGGCCGTTTATCAACAGTACCTCCTAATTAGTTTGATGGGTTCATGATATGGAGACCGTGTTTTTTTGTGTTAGGCAAGGGCGACTGTTGGCCATTTTCTTTTTAACCCCCTTGGAGGGTTGCTGCGAATGGTTATAGAGGACATGTGAGAAATAAAAGGGTTTTGGTTTAAGTGCAGTTTGGAGTGGAACTTTTTGTAGTGACGAGTTGCTAATTCGTTGACTGTTGAGATTTTGTCATATACCAGGGGGATCCAGTTATTTGTCTAAGACATATGAACAGGAAAGCTTGTATGGGTCTTATATTAGATAGTTTGGCTTGGCCTCAGATTTGAATACCATATGACCAAAGAGGGCTAATAATCGTCTTATATTTTAATATTTTGTTATTTAATACTCTTTAAAAGTAATTTTGTTACAATTGCGTTACTTTAAATAAAATGTAATGAAATTACTGTTGCATTACTGAAAAACTAATTGCGTTAATTTAAATAAAATGTAATGAAATTACTGTTGCATTACTGAAAAACTAATTGCGTTCTAGTAATTTGTAATTTGAGCTACGTTACTATCCAACACTGGTATTTAACCTTTTTACGATGACATGTGATAGTTATTAATAACTTACAAAGTGATTATTTTATTTTGTAAAATGGCTTTGGTGGGTATATATACAATAAAGTGTAGAACATTTGCATTTAACTTGTCGTAAGAATCTCAAAACTAAAACATGTATACCATAGTACGTATATGTAATAATAATAATAATAATAAAAAAAACCCACCAATTTGAGACTCAGCAATCAACGTATTATTTCTGTCGCATAACGGGCTGAACGGGAGCCCTAATTTCTTTTCCATATCGCCTTGTAAAAAGAATTCCTCCAACAGTTGACACGTCCATCTATAGTGCAGATCCCATTGTTTAGCAGGATGTGATATATCCGCACAGTGCAATACCATAGACATAGCTTTGGACTTGTCGATCCTGAAAAATCGCAACGAATCCGATGAAAACGACAGCTGTATGAAACCCATGTAATGTTTTACACTGCTGTAAAACTTTTAACTCAAATAAATACACTTACGTGGGTTCTGGTGATGCTATAAGTGTCTTCATTGTCTTCAGTTGTTGAAAATGAAAACTCATGTCAGTCGCCAACACCATGTCTATAACCAAAGTTCGGAACTCACGATATTCTTCTTTGGAAAGATTTTGCAATATGTTACAGTCTTCATCTTTTAAAATTCTAAAAATAGTCAAAGCATATTTCCAAAGTGGTTTATCAGCTTAAAAAACAATTGTATTCATGAGTGAGTGCGTTTATGAAATAAAATATTTTCGATAAATCACTATATATTCGTAATTATTATACGAGTATTATTGATTTTTGTGTCAACGGTAATACATTGAAAACAATTTGATGACGTAAAAAAATGTTAATTATATTAGATTATTTAAAATTCAATAGTATTCCGTCTACTACTTGGTTTGTTTCATTCTGTTAGTTTTGAGAAGATCTATAAATCATGAATAGAATACAATCTGTACTAAACAGATAATTTTGTACTTAGTACTAACAAATTATGAGCCACTTGAACATACATGTTTGTATTTATGTTTATTGAATTATTTCTGTTAGCACGTTAAACGGTTAGATTAGAGGTGAGTTCTGATTGTATTTAAAAATCGTTGAAATGATATATTTAACATATTTTTTTAGTAAAGTAAAAAAATATCTAGTTTTATTGAAAACTGTTGTTAAAAACTATTATGTATAATTGCATAATTGCATGAGAATGAAATTAAATTTTATAATGTAGTTGAACATGTATATTTTTCTATTATAACACATACAACTAACCTGAATGTAGAACTGATGTGATAATTTTCCAACACAGCTCGGTCGTTATATAAAAGAGCGATTTCTGTTCCAGACATTACATGAAAATTATTTGTTGTTCCAGTGTGTTCAAAGTCATGTGTAATGGCAGCTATTAACATTGCGAATATTTCCAAATCATTCAACCAATTCTAGAACAGAAAAAAAAATGCGTCACGTCATAATATGTATTTTAACGCACTTCTGTACGTCAAACTATTAATGGTGAAAGAACAAGTAAGATTGTAGGAATTTGCCAGAATTTTTTGAACTTTAAAGTTGAAACTTAATGATATGATTAAAAATATTTTCGTCTATAATGATATTAGATTTTTCTACTGTATACTTGTTTTTCTTACATTGTATTATATGGAAATGAAAACTTAAAATAGTATCAATGTATAATTTGAATACAATAAGTTGTTGTATTCAAAAGTCTTATAGTTAGATATTGTAAAATTTAAGATATGATATTTTCAACGATATAGAGAAAAAAAATTTCTGATGACAATCGTTCAATTTCGATTTTTGATTTAATTAAATATTTTTTTATAAAAATGTTGATAATAACGTGGACACTATTTTTTAAATTCCGATTAAATATAAAAATACAATTATAATTATAATATAATTATAATATAGGAATTCTTTGCAAAGTATGATTCACTGCAACTTATTACCTATATACATATTTATACTTTAATATATTATATATTTTTTGTAAATAAAATAAATTGCATTAATTCATAAGAAAAAATTAAAATAATTCGAATAAGGAGGAAAAAATATAAACTTTTGGAGGTTAATAGTCTAATCCGAGTCATTTAGTTATAAGTAATAAACCAAGCGAATTTGTTACCATAAGTCCAGTCTGACAGAGCATATAATGTACTGTTTGTGCAACATCAGCACCGTGTAAATTGTTGTGATATGGATTCTTATGTCTTGAATAACCTTCTTCAATTCGGGACAGAAAGTTCTCCATCACCACCGACGGTACCTAAAAAAAAAGGCAATGTATTATTTTTTGAAGGTTATCAAATTTCGATCGGCACAATATTTTTAAATTTATCTATATTTTTGATTGTGAATAAAATGTTGATTATTTATGATAAAATTTATTATTTTAGAAATACAATTTAAAATTGTTATTATTAACAACTGATTACAATTAAAAGCAATTTTGGGCTGTTTGATTTTATTAATAAAAATAAAAATAAGCCCATTAATTAAAACTTTCGGATTGATTGTCTCATTTAACTTTATTCTAATAAACTGTCAAGCCGAAATAAGTCGTTCAAGATAACATAAAAATGTTTTAGTGTTTCATGTTGAACTGAAAATGTATTATTTTTTATTCAATTATTTTCATATTCACGCCACAATACAAACATAGTATCCAAGTGATTAGATTAGAGTGATTAGATTTCACGTAAATATGATTAGAGATTTGAAGTTATAGCGCAAAACTAATACAAATATTGTCTGTTATATTTTCAAAATTTTTTGTTGATTCAATATTATTTAATGACATTTTCGAAATAAAGTTAAAACAATATAAAAATGTTAGCTATCTATAATTACCTCAACAATTTTTTTTGAAAACTATTCTATCTATAGAGAGTGGTGGTATAAGTCTCTTCAATTATTATTTTTTGAATTACAATGAAAACAAGAATTCGATTTTTATCGAAAACTATAATGCTGTAAATGTTAACGTTTCGAATTACTATTCATTTGTGTTTCACTATTTTTAAGAAATTTTTTTGGAGATTCGTAAAATAACCCCGATCAACGTACTAATTAATCAATATTTCCCATCAAAAACCTCTTGTGATTGTGATAATTAATGATTAGTCATAGCAATAAAACGACATCATTATAAACTAATATATTTCTTATATTTTTCCGTTTCACATAGAATCTAAAACTGGTGAGAATTAAATTTTAAAATTTTTAAAGTGTTGTTTAAGAGCTAAAGATATTATAGATTCTAAATAGCTTATAAAAAATTTTACATTTTTACCTGACATAAAACTAGAATGTATGTCACAAATAATTCATTCATAGACTTATAATAAGTGATATTAAATTTGTTAAATGTAACATTTTAAACACAAATAACGCCACAACTCAATTATAAAATACTTACTTTAAATTTTTGAAATATTCCATAACGATTGAGCAAGTCGTATCCCAAGTATTTGATAGGTTGTCCATTTCCATAATTACTCAAATTGTATACGTTGAATGACCAGTCATTGAGGTTCTAAAAAAAAAAAATTGCTTTTAGTAAATTAAGAGCTACATTGTCAATTTCTAGTAAACTTAAAATTATATATTATACTTTTTATCATACTTTTAATATCATTTTTTTCCCATACATTTTTTTCAGTTATACATTTCATTTATGTATATTTTTTGGTCGTTAAAAATATTTATAGGCTTACCGGATATTATGAATAAGTTTTAAAAATATATTAAAAATAGTGTTTATTTTTTTAGTTATATTAAATTAGAATATTTAATACATGCTATATATTTTTATTTACATTTCATAAATTATTTTAACAACAATAAAAAAATTGTTATAAATGAAAAAATGTCGATAAAAACTTTAAAAGATATGCAAGAAGTTGAGCAGTGCCGTAGAAACCGTGGTGCGGTTCATTGCACCGGGGTCCCACGTTTCAATTTCTAATATGGGGCTCATACTTAAAATTGGCGATTATAAGCTCGGCCCGAGGAAAAAAAAAATGTTCAAATGGTATATTGTAAGCTCGGCCCATGATTTTTTTCAGGTAAAAATAATTTAGGTGTAAACTCGGCCCGGATGTACTTATAATTTTCTATAAGATTTTTGATATTATTATAATTTTCTTATAATATATTTAATTATTTTTATATTTTGTAAGTGTTCATCTAAGAGTTCTTTTTTTTTTTTTTTGAAATTGATATGGTGCATCTAGGCTGTTGATTTTAATGTACGTATCTGTTTGTAGTTCTTTTAATTTTGTAATGACGGCATATATATTGAGTGAGTGGAATTGAAACTTGAATTAAAATGCGCATGAAATGATTCACATGCATTAGTTGTTAAACACGTATCAACTGATGCACAGGCCCACATATCAGTCGAACTTTTTTTATTATACAATAGAGATTATATTTTATTGGTAAATATTATTGAGCCGAGATTACAATCAACCTTTATTTTTACCTGAAATTTCCGGGCCGAGTTTATAATCTACTTACTTTATTACCTAAAATTTTCGGGGCCGAATTTACAACAAAAAAGGTAATTGCGGGCCCAGTTTAAATTTGCCCCTTAAATCAATAAAACATAGGGGGTGCTTAGCACAATAGCACCCCCAGGTTTCAAATTAGCATTCTCAGTTTCCAAATAATAATATAATAATATAATTATTTTTAAATATTTTGAATACATAATACATTATGTACAGTGTAGTTGTTTAATAGTTCAAATAAATAAAGAGTATCGATTATATTAACATTTATACGATTTCAACTTTATCATTAGTTATTAATTTGTCTATACAAGTATGTAAGTATAACTAATTAAAGTTTTAAATTATTATATTTGTTTTATAATTAAAAAGTAAGAATATTAATAAGTAAAAATTTAAAATTATTGCAATGCAGTTTTTTATATTATTAAGGGGGGGGGGTGGACTGTTGAGGTTAAATTAAAAGGTTTAATCATCGAATAAGTGATGCTTATACTAATTTATTCTGCCATACCAATTATTATTAAGCTTAAAATGATAAACCTAATTAAAATTATCTCTGACCTATCTCAAATTACTTAATAAATAATTTATTTAAAATAAGTATAGAGTTAAAAAAATATTTGTTCATAAATTGTATCTTAATAAAATAATAAAAAATAAAATAAAGTATTAGTCTGGAGTATTATTATACATTGTAAAGCACGACTGGTTTCGAATTAAAAATTTATCGTCAGGTTAATACATAAATATACTAAGTTCTTATATACAAAGTTTTTATATAAAATAAATAAAGTCCCGATTTTATTGACTTTGTATATAACTGACGATGAATTTTTAATTCGAAACCGGTCGTACTTTACAAATATAATAATGCTTCATTTATTTATTTATTTATGTTTATAATTTATTTATTTATACATTTATATATTAAATTATTTTTTCTTTCCTTGATATACAGTGTAAATGATCATGGTTTTTTTTGTAGAGTATAATATTTTTAAATTTAAGCCCTAATAGTTGGTTATTATAAAATAACAAAATAATAAATGTTCTTAACATACTGTTATTTTCAAATTTGATTTTATTTAAAATATTGACAATAATACATAATTATTTAATACTTAAGTAAATAATTATAATCAGAGGCGCCAGGTTTTGAAAATGTCATGGGGGGGCTCACTATTTTATAAACACGTCATGTACAGTTTAACATAAATAATTTAATTTTCTTTCAATTGATCGTTAAACAATTAGTAAAATATAGTTATTTGTTGTTTTGTATGTTATAACATTTTAATAATGTTAGTAAATTCAATTTAAATCATAAAAAACCACAATACAAAAATTAAAAATACCAATTTAATTTTGAAAGTTACAAGCCTTATATAAAAAATGTATTTTTTAATTAATTTATTATGAATAAAATTAGTATTTTGAGGGCATTTTACAATTTGAAAACCGTGGGGGCTGAGCTCCACCTTATCAAGTTCATTGGGGACTGCAGCTCCCAAGCCCCCCTGTACTCGGCGCTCCTGATTATAATGATTCGGTAATATATGTAGTAGTATTAGTAGTGCTGAGTAATATAAGTAGTTTATTTAAATACGAAGAGAACATCATCAGAAGGATTATTATATTTTCAAACACAATATAATTGGTATTATTTAATATGATTCCCATACATAAAATGTGTAATATACTCAGAGTTTGATTTGATTTAGAGATATAAAGATTTAAAAGTTTAAATCTTCTTTTAATCTGAAAATTAAAAGTTAATCACAGTGAAGTTAAAATATTTAATTTTGTATTATATTATGATATATTAAATTCTGTTAAAATACATCAGTATTGAAAATAATAATTATAAATACACGTTATTGTTTTGTAGCATCAATATTTTTGTAGTATGATATTTTATTGTCAAAAAAATGCTGACAGTAATTATATGACATGGGTAAGTAATGTTGATGACATAATAGTATTACTACTACATTATTGTATATGCAATGATCATTTAAACTATTATTTTTTTGAATGAATAATTAATGTTTTTTCAAAATTGTTTGACAAAATGTTAGATGTAGATGGCTAGTTAATAAATTGTATACCGTAAAAAACGTTTAAGACTGTTTAATATAATGAATAATTTGATTTCGTATACCACGTAAAGTAAATTATTTTGTTTATTTTATAAGTAAATAAAAACAAATTGATTTCGATGACAGATATGTTAAAATTGTCAAAGCATTTTTCTAAGTCACACATTTGGGAACGTGGGTCGTTCAAACAGATCTTACGAATATTATTAATTGACCTTGTATCGAGTTTGCTAACTTATAACACAGCTGTATAAGCATATTAAAGGGTTTTAATCGTTTTGTTTTTCTGTTAACTATGCGTTTAATTAACATTACCAACGCAAACAATATAAATCATTACATGTTGAACTATAATTTATCTTATATTTAGTGTTTTCGCATTGTTCGTCCGATCAAACATTGCGTCTAGAATATCTGCAAAAATATTAGATAATCGAACTTTACGAGTTACAGCTGTGTTGTGGTGAATTCAGAGGCAATCGACTCAGACATTTATTGACTTTTCGGGGATGGGTGTCGTTTTATAGAGCTTTAGTATCGAGTGAATTCTTTAAGTACCTACAGATTTAATAATAGTGCCCATTATATAATAATTATTGCACACTGATCTTGTAAACCGTCAAGATGTTGGTTATTTCTCAAAAAGCCTAACCTTACCGGGCGAATGAATGATACAATTATTATAAGATTGTCCTTTTGGAAATTTTAGTTGGCCACTTTAACTACGTTGTGCGAACAACGTTTTTCTCGATTATTACGTGTAGGTCGTACGTAATATAAGAAAATAAAATATCATACAAAATTCACCCATCCGACGCTGCTTGTAAATGTACAATGGACGTATTTACGTTGACACGTATTTTATACACACCATTATATCAACGTTAGTGGGGTGAGGGGGGGAGGGGTGTAAAAATATGGTTGACCCAGGGTGCAAAATTTGTAAATATAGCCTTGACGATGTCAAGATGCTGTGATTTCGTTCTCCAACTACAAGGCAGTTATTGTAAACTAAACTTGTGTCTAATCGGTGCGTATCATGGTTTAACGCTAAGTCGTGTGTTGGACGTATACGAATCGATGTACAAATTTGACATTATACTGCATACGGTATTTCGAAGTTAGGAAAAGTGTTGCTATCGGCATCATGTTACAAGTACATAGATCACTGGTTGTTCGTGGTTAAACGATTGTTTTAGAAAAACAAAAAACAAAAAAAAAAAAAACGCAGGCTCCTGGTCGTGAAATCGCAGCTGCCTGCCGCAGACGTTTTCGTACCCAGACGGATTTTCGGACGAGTCCGGAAACGTGGTGCGAGGAACGGAAGAAAACAGTCGCGTAGGCGTGTCGCGTCGGTGCAATGGTAGAACGCGTTGTCGTACGATTAGCGGGTAGAGCGCGGAATAAATGCGTCATTAAATCCAGTGTTTATTTCATGGGGGTGCCCGGGATGGTATTATTCCCCTACCCCCCAAAAAAGTACTTATTTATTAATTGTTTACTTATACGGCGTACCGCATAACACATATTCCCCCCCCCTCCGGGATAGAAGGTTTGAAATGAACACTGACTGGATTGGGACGGGAGCGCACGATCGCGGCGCGACTTTCGATTACCTTGAGTACTTTGACCACGTCGGACGGGAACGTCATCAGCGGGGCGTTGATCACGCGCCGGTACATGCGATCCACGAAGATTCCGGCCCTGATGGCATGCGCGACCGACTTGAACTTGGGCTTGTCGTCGCCCTTGCGCCTCGTGCACGCCATTTGCCTGGTGAACGTGGACGCCAGCCAGTCCCTGACCTCCTGCGGCACCGCGTCCGGTTGCACCTCGGAAAGCTCGTCGTCCTCCTCGGCAGCCAGTCGTCTGCAGTCGTGGATCACGAGCGCAGCACGCGTACATGTCATGCAAGCACACGGAAAATCGAAACCATTAGAGAAAAAAAAAAACCAACCCGACCGCGGTCCTAATCGATTTTCTAACGGTGTTGCAAAAGATTGTGGTACGACGGGGTGGAGGAGGGTGTCCGGCGGGAGTCGACCGGTCGTTATGATATCGATTTCGTTTCCTCCGCTCGTCCGATGATTATTGTTGCAGATCACCGCTAAGAAACGATTCGCACCTGTGTGCAATGTGCGTTTTTTTTTTTTTTTTTTATATATTAAACATCAACGACGAATCGAAACAATATTTGTTACTACGTTACAACATATACGTATATATTCAAATGTATGTTATGGATTAGTTTAAGTTAAAGGATGACCTTACCCTCTGAGGAAAAGTACCCACTCGTAATGCCGCGATACTATACGCAAAAAAAAAAAATAAAAAATACATAAACAAAAAATTTCGCGAACATAAGAAAAAGAGACCTCGAACGTATAATTCGAAATGTTTCATATGCTCACGGTCAGCGAAAAGTATAACGTTTAAATGGCGCGGAAGATTTATATTGTATTTTATATGACATTTATGAGTTCAATAATTCGATTTTTTAAAGTTCATCGATAACACGATACGATTCAAGGACATTTCTAACTATTCGTATTGTAAGCGAATACAATCACATCATGATGTGTGTGCATTTATAATATAATATTCTGTTCGAAACCAAAATAAATAATTATTAGTAAATAAATTACACGCATAGATGGTAAACTATTGTGATTAAATCTGTTCAAATGTGAGTACGGAAATCGAATACGTTATTCAACGAATCGCAGCCAATAGTTACAAACAAATATTTTATAGTACTTAAAGTTTCGTGTTTCATTAATAACGGTTTATATGAGATGATCTAAAAGCGACGGGGTCGTATAGAAAATTGTTATTTACAAATTGGTAAGGCAGTTAAAAATACCTAGTTTAAGAATTCCTAATTGTGTACAACATATAACGAGAATAAATAATCGGAATTTCTCAAAACACAACATCATTGGACCAAATGGAATGTAGAAAAGAAAAAGAAAAAAATCCAATAAATAATAACAAGTAAAGAAATAAACTTCGCGTCTAATATACGTCGACGCGTCCGTTGAAAAACTGTTCAACTTGCACCGGTTCAAGACCAAAATTACTACTAAAGGTGTATATGTCTCTGCATAATATAATGACAGAGCGAACGAATAATAACTAGGTGAACACGAAACTGATGAAAAACGAGGAGATATCCTAACCCGATACAATTCGTAAACTTGCGTGACACGTGTAACAGTCATATGTTGCATGTTCGTGACACTGTCAGTGCGAGCAACGTAGGTGTACTATAATATTTATTCGATCAGTTATACAACAGCTATCTGCGACTAATATTGTTTCACGGATAAAAAATGTGTTTTGTATTTTTTTTTTTTTTTTTTAAGGTACTATTACCATTGTAATATTTTAACATCGTTATACACCGACGTAGAAGGAAGTGTACGAAAATACAACAATAATGTGGACGAACTTAAAATGATTATACTCGTATTATATTATATGATTATTATTATACATTATAAGCGTCATGTAAACCAAATTGTTTAAAGATAAAATTACTGCCTCTGTACACAATTCGGCAGCAGTGTATACGTGTCGGTGGAAGGAGGGATATTTCGCACACTGGGTTTTGAACGGAAAGCGATCGAAGACTGCTGTGGAGAGCGAGCGGGTGTGCTGCAATTATTTCGGTTCGATAACTCCGCGCAAAGCGTTTACGGTATCTGCAGTACCGTTAATAAGTTCGATGAGAAAGGATTAATTATTAAGAAAATAATATTATATTCTCCTATCTGACAGAGACACATTTAACTCCCACGGTTCGCACGGTTTGTCGGTGTAAATAATTGTCGAACGAGAAAATCTCAGCGATGACATGGAATCTCATACGACGCGTTATTTTCACCGCAAACACCGTTGCCAACCGACCGACCCACCGACCGCAGATCGGATGTTGATAAAAAAATTGTCGAAAACGCGAGTCTTGCACCGACGGCTGGCTATTTTAAAACGCTATTTTACACGCCGTCTATACAAACAGAACAATAGGAAGAGTTGATAAATGACCGTCACGCGTTGGGACCTCGGAGGGCGCGTCTCCATGCCGTACGTCTTAACGTTCTGCGTTCCGGTCGACATTCGTATGATTTGAACCGCGTAAAGAGTGCGCTCTGCCGACCACCGAAACGAGGCCGTTTTCGCGTCACACGACGTATTTTAAATACTACGATTTACGCCGTTACATGAGTAGAGATGGTCGAGAATAATTATATGAACGTAGTCTACAATGACGGTAATGTGTTTACACTCGTGCCACACGGACCATAGTCACGTAGTCGATTCACACCGCTAAGCTTAACTAACCTGATTGCCAAAACGTTGCTAAAATTTCCCTTGCGGTGGTGTATCTATCGACGGCTATAACGCACATGAACTGTTATCGAAAACCAACGTGAAAATGTATACGTCTTCGTTTATCGAACGTTTGTCGTGGAGTAATCGCGTACAATTACCACGTGTTACCAGGGTCGAAGGGAAATGATATATGGGGGGTCGTGACGCCCCTCAATCGGATAGTCGTAAAAAAAAATAGGTTTTTTTTTTTTTTCGGTAAACGGAATTTTCTCGTCAAAATAACCCATTTGTTTTATTTACAAATTAACTTTAAACATATTTTAAAAACATTTGAATTATAAAAATTAAATAGTTTCGATATTAGTTGGCCAATTGCAAATTGATAGTTGATATAAGTAAAATATCTTGCGTGCAGGCTGACGAATAACGACCGACGGATTGCCGAGGCTCGGTAAGCTTTTGTAAGCTCCGTTTCTCTCTTTTTTGGACGTACCGAAGACGGCCGATCGATCCGAAGCTAACGCTCGGTAATCGACAACCTGTTGACTATAATTGCCACCCGTATAACACGTTGGAGAGCGCCGTCGGTAGAGAAGTCGGCACCAAGATGCCTTTTGATTACAAGTTCATACTATTATAGAGCGATTTATAAAACTTTTCAAACGTAATTCTAATGCTGATATGTACAAATAAGGAATATATTTTTTATGAAATGCAATAACAAAGTTTAGAGGAACAAGGCAAAATAATCGATTGTGATTAAAAATTTTAAAAGAAAAAAAATATATATGATAAAAATATTGTTATTATTTTTGTACTATAAACTTATATAAGTATTATAGCAACTTTTATATTCCTCTAATCATTCCAAAATATGAAAACTAAAAATGAAAATAAATGAATACTAAAATAGTGCACTATTGGTGAAATAAGCTATTTAGAGAAAATTGATTATCTGCTGATCAGAGTTATCATCTAGTAGGTGAATAACGATGACCGCATAATTTATTTAAATCACTGCGAATCCATCAAAAAGGATTTTCATGGCTTATAATATGGATCTATCAAGTATAATTTTGTTAGCTAAGATTTTATAGGGACCCTTAACAGCTTGTTCGGTTTAATATTTTCTTTCGTAAACTTTCTAAACCTGTAAAATGAAGTGGAGTTTGGTGTGTAGTTTCTTTAAAAAAAAATAAAAGTAAAATGTATATACGAGTATATATATATGTATAAATGTCTAAATTAAATGTTTTCCATGTATGATTCATTAAATGTTTAATATCAATATATTATTATCGTATATGGGCCATTTTAATAGTTTAAAATGACGTTTGAGTTAAAATGGAAATAGTGACTAATTTGTTATTAAGAACATAATTTGAATTATCTTGCTCTCATGTTAATGTGCTGATTAGAACTCTTCACGGGCCGAACGCTGGCCTGATCCAGCCCATTTTGGTACGATCCGAAACCTGACTTGGACCAGTCCCGGTTATGTATTTCGTGTGAATTGTCCGGGCCAGGCCGGGGCCGGATATGCACTTGTGAATCGTCTTGGCCAGATTGGGCGTACCAGAACATACTTTAATGACGAATTGTTAGAAATAATTTCAAATATATATTCGTAATTCATTGTAATTCATTATAAAAAAATATATTCGATTAAAAACTTCAAATTTAAAAAAAAAAATCTGTTTTTATTTCACAAATATACATTAAACATATCAAATTTTAGTAGAAAACAAGGTTAGGTTGGGCCGGATTCTGCTAATTTTTCATGAAAATGAACGTGTTAAATCTATGTAAGCAAAATATTGAATGGACTTGACTTTAAAAATCAGACCCGTACAGAGCTCTAGTAAGTAATGTTATTAACAAAAAATCAATGTAAAAAATATTTCAGTCCATTCTGGAATCTTTAGCGATTATAGTAACCATAATTGTTTTACAATTACTATTGATGTTGAACTTAAATCATCTATAGTTTTTAAAACGATATTGTTTAAAGTACTAAACTGTGTAAATAGCATTATGTATTCATATTATATTAAATTAACATTTATGTTGACTATACCTACTAGCATATTGTATTGCAGATTGAAATAACATTATGTTATTAAATTTTATAATACTATGTCGTGACAGAATTCCTAAAAAGGAGTAAACGTTGAATATTATTCACTTTGATCCGTTTACGTTTAGACATGCTTGGCGAATTAATTAAATTTTTAAAACAATGGCGGTCACACAAAACGTACCGTTTATTAACCACGCATGTTGTATACTAGTATCGATGTTACATTGTTGTTCGTTAGATTACATATTAAAACCATAACTATTTTTATTTGTCCACAACGTTAAATCGCGAACGTTGGTAAATCTTTTAACGTATAATTCTTATTTTTTTTTTGAGTGAACAATTTAACGGCATCAAAAGATTGAATTGCTAACGTTAAGCTTACGGTACATAGACACATCGAATTGATGTAATCAGCTTACCGGTATTAATGGTATTTTGATGTAATATATTATTAGAATCGATTATCCGAAGAGAAAGAATCATTCAATCTCGCGTCGATTGCACCGAAATTATAAATGACTATATAAAATATAGTCTATATTTTATTCAGATAGTGTTTATTTATTTTTACGAAAATCACGGTCTAGTCCGGCGATAGAGTGTGAAACTAATTTTTCAAAACAATATCCAATGGTATACTTACAGCTAACGATAAGTCGATCATAATAAATAGAGAAGATAAAATATTATTTTCTAACAACTTTTATACGGCCAAATGAAAATATAAAACTTTTCATTTAAAATTATGGACACAGTTTACATGATCGGAACGGATAAAAGGCACATAGTTGCAGATACTTCATTAATTAATAATTATTGCTAATGTAACGCTGTAGGGATTACTTGAAACGATTTCGAAATATTCTCTACAAATACAGGACCGTGCTCTTAAATTATTTAACGTCAACATTTTAAACGGTAATTATTATGTTGGGATTATGTTTGTTGTCGTACACAAATATTATATTCGTTATATCGTGCCTGTCGAATGACTAAAATCAATAGATAGTTTTGTTGTAATAAATTCTATAGAATTCGATCAAAGAAAACGAAATATAATTTTTTTTTTTGTCATTCTGATAAAGATATTCGTAATAAAAGTAAAATGTGTTACTATCTGTATTAAACTCGAGTGGGTCGAACAATTCTTTAGTATCATACGATTCGTGAGAAATCAAAAACATGTACGCGGCATAAGCACATAGTGTTGAGAGAACGGTATTCGTCATTAATTTCTTATCGACGTGTTTATTCTTAGAATTAGAAAATTACTATGGGAATCGATATAATAACGGTACTCTACTAATGGTTAATTTGTGACGTAAACGATAGAAGTCGAACTAAGCTTATTGAATTCTAGACCGATTGTTGGCTTTATATAAGTGATTGTTGACCGTTCAAGAGATTTGTAAACGTAATACTATAATGAAGCATAAATATCGAAATAAATAACGATATCTATGTCTCTGAATTTATGAAGTGGTGGTTCCATTTTTACATTTTTAATGAACAGACTGATACTTTTCACTTGATTACTCTTCTTCTTTTTTTTTTTTTTTTTATAACAATTTAGATTTTTTGCGGAATATCTTCAAATTGACTGTTAACCGTTTTTGATATTTTTGTAATAAAACATCTAAACACCAGACTAACCCCGGCGTAGGGAAAGTGACGTCCCCATCGCCCGTTGCATCTTAGTCAATGCACCGCAATAGCCCTATCCTAACCTTAATTGGTTGATGTAGTCTGATCTTCCAGATTGGGGGTTTCTGCTTTGGGCCAACCACCCATCCAGTGCAAAAAAATCTTTCGGTTAAGAAACTTCACAAAAAGCCTCGGACATTGTATACAAAGGACTCCCAAACTGAACACGGAAACAGGAAAAAAAATCAGGAATTTACGGATTGGCACATGGAATATCAGAACACTTTACAAATCAGGGTCAATGAATGTAGTTATTAATGAGATAATTAAATATAATTTAAACATCGTAGCTTTTCAAGAAATAAGATGGCCAGGAAATGGTACTTTCAAACATGAAACCAAAGACTTATTTTATGATGAACTTGAGCAGGTGTACAACGATACCCCCCGACATGCTATCAAAATTATATTGGGAGACATGAATGCAAATATTGGACGGGAAAATATATACAGACCTACTATCGGTAAGGAAAGTCTCCATAGTATATCCAATGATAATGGAGCTCGTCTCGTATATTTTGCGATGTCCAACGGAATTATCATAAGCAGCACTTATTTCCAGAGAAAGGACATACACAAGCAAACATGGATATCTCCCGACGCGGCAACCAAAAATCAAATCGATCACGTAATGATAGATAATAAACACCGGTCATGGTTCAGTAACGTTAGGAGCTACAGAGGAGCATACGCAGATACCGACCATTATCTAGTAGTAGCAACTCTTACTACTGAAAAACTATCAATTCTTTGGAAAGAGAATAAACATAGGAAGAGTACAAATATGTTAAATGTAGACAGGCTTAGAAACCCTTTGGAAATCGCGCAGTATAGGAAAAGAATCACTGAAGAACTCTGTATCACAAACGAAAAGGTGGAAAAAATAATCCCTAATCACGAAACCAAATGGACAAATATCAAAAACGCTGTTACCTCGCCTGAAAAAAAATCTCAAAGAAAAATCCAATCACAATAAGAAAAAACACTGGTTCAATAATGAGTGTATGGAAACAGTAAAAAAGCGCAATGAGGCTCGCATGCAAATGATACACAACCCATCACAAAAGAACCAAGAGAGGTATAAACACCTCAAGGAGTTAACAAACAGAACAATTAGAAGACAAAAAAGACTATATGAGAAAAAAGCACTCGAAGAACTCGAGGGAGAGAGGAACAACCCGAGAAATTTCTTCAAACACTGTAAACGACTCAAACATGGTTTTAAACCACAAACACTTTTCTTAAAAAAATGATCAGAATGATCTCCTTTTAGAACCGAGAGAAATCGTACAACATTTCAGAAAACATTTTGATACGCTACTTAATACGAACCAAACAAATAACAGTAATAGGACCAGGTATAAAGAACTGGCTTATCAAACGGCCAAACCAGAATACAAGGAGCCTGAACTCACAGAGATAGAGTATATCATCACGAACCTCAAAAATAACAAAGCTCCTGGAGAAGATGACATAAACTCCGAATTACTCAAAACAGCATGAAAAGACATAATTATAGAATTACAATCATTAATTAGAGAAATATGGCACAAGGAGCAGATCCCAACAGATTGGAAACCGGGATAATCTGTCCAATATTCAAAAAAGGAGACTCTGGTATTGTATCAAACTACCGCAGAATTTCCTTATTAGACACAATTTACAAAATGTTTTCGATGGCATTGCTAAGAAGATTAGAAATATATGTGGAAGACATCTTAACAGAGTATCAAACTGGTTTCAGAAGAGGAAATTCTATAACGGATCACATATTCACAATAAGACAAGTAATGGAAAAATTCTAAAAATATAATAAAGACCTTCATATTCTTTTTGTAGACTTCAAGCAAGCATATGACAGTATTGATCGCGAAAAACTCTGGACAACACTAAGAAATTTCGGCATACCAAAGAAATTGGTGAGATTAGTTGAGATCTGTAACCAACAGACATACTGAAAAGTGCGTTTTATGGGGGAGACCTCGGAAGCATTTGAATGCAAAACCGGCTTAAGATAGGGAGACACACTTTCTCCGATTCTATTCAATCTTGCCTTGGAATAAGTAATAATGGACATGCATGAAAAATGAGAAATGGAATTGGTTGGAATGAATACTATTCTAGCATGTGCAGATGACTTAGTAATTTTAGGATCATCTATAAATGAAATAAAAACTAGTGCGGAAAAATTATTTAAAGCAAGTCAAAACATGGGTTTAATAGTTAACGAGGAGAAGACAAAATACATGGTTATGTCAAGACAAGTAACCCCGAAGAGCAATCTCAAGATTCACAGATATTCTTTCGAACAAGTAAAAGAGTTTAAATATCTAGGGGTGAACATTAATGAAAAAAATAGCATGCACGAGGAGATAAAGATCAGACTGATGATGGCAAACAAAAGCTATAATGCAATGAAAGAAATGTTCACATTGAAGTTACTGTCGTGACGAACAAAGGAAAGATTATACATCACCTATTTGCGGCCAATAGCGACGTATGCGAAACGTGGGCGAGCACAAAGGGTAATGAGGCAAAGCTAGCCATCTTTGAAAGAAAAATACTAAGGAGAATTTATGGCCCAGTGTTTAATGTAAACCTAGGAATTTTCGAAAGAAGGAAAAATGAAGATTTACAAAAACTCTATAATAACCCGAACATATGCAAATTTCTTAGTAGCAAAATACTAGAATGGGCTGGACATGTGTGGCATAGAGAAGGATGTCTAATAAGAAAAGTGCTCGATGGAAAGCTGAATGGAAAAAGACCCATAGGGAGACCACGGCAAAGATGGTTCGATTTGACGCTAGTACTATACATATATGTAGTACGCTATACTTATAACATCAATTTGGCAGTTGATAGAATGCATTGGAGAGGTATTGTAGAAGCGGCATTAGACCTAAATGGTCTGTTTTAAGCCTAAGAAGAAGAAGAAACACCAGACATGGCATTCTGCAGAATTTATTAACATTTCAAGCTGTTATTGATTTTGTAACCTTATGTCATTAAAGATTCTTTGTCGTTATATATTTTATCCAGTTATGGGCGGCAAATAATATTATAAATAAAATTAATATTGGATTAATGAACACCATTGGACAAAACATTGTTTTCGAAGTAATAATTTACAATTTGCCGTTTTTAAATTTAAATCTAGTTCGATTTAACTCGGTGCTTGAACAATACCGTTTGAATTTTCGAAACAGCGCTGTATGAAGTTAAAGAAGAACTCGGTTATTTCCTAAGTATTTGAATAATTTACAATGGAATTCTATTGAGTGCTCAGATGTATTTCCAAAATTAATACGAAAATCAAATTTTTCACTGATAAAAGATAAATATTTTATTTATAATAATTTTGTGAAAAAAATATGATACTTGAATAATAATAGTATTATAATTTTCTTTAAAACACAATATGTATTCAAATTTAAAAATAACTATTATAAGTACAGCAAATTTGAGGAATTTACGTGTCTGGTTAAATATCCGTTTATTTGAGATCTTTTGTATAAAAAAAAAAAAAATAAATAAATAAATAACATTCACAAAAAAACGAGCGTAGCATATTATATAAAAAAAGCTTAAAATTTAGGCTTTCAAATCATATCATTAATGTAATATGGTAACTTCATCATGTAACATATTATTTAATGAGATTTTGATGTACCTAAGGTTTATTTCAGACGCAAATATTCCATCAATAGTCGTTCTTCTATACGTGGATGCACCGCTGTCAGCTATTGATTTTATCATCTCGTGAATATAAAATGAAAATAGACGTACAATATTATGCTCATTTTTCATAATCAACGAGATGTTTAGATTTTTTATATAAGTAAAAACTGGCAGTTATACTAATATAATAATATAATAATAGGTAATTTAACTTCAGACAATTCAATAGATAATTCAATAGAAAACGACTAGTGCTACATAAATTATACTAATTGCTACAGTAATTTATTCGGGATTTTTAAACATTGAAGAGACACATTAATGTACCTTAATAATAATACATTTATGTATCATAAGTGCCATATTTGACAAAGCGTATTATTGTATAGTTGCAGTTACTGATGATTAAAATTACAATTGTTCAACTGATGTCATCGGGAGTTATTGCTGATCAAATATTATGTTTTGTAAATATGTGTTCATAATAGAATTTAGTTGACATTTTATTGCAATGTTTGATGAAGCACACAATAAATAAGTTTACAAATGATACGTTAAAATACATATTTTTTGTATCCAGGGTACATAAAATAATTTTCAAATGTAATTTTAGTAATTTCGATTTTAAATAGTATAATAAATTAATTTGTGAATAGTATGAAATCTGATCAATATTTGTTTAGTTTGGACGTCTGTCAACGATTAAATGTTTGAAATAAAATAAAATTATTAGTAATTTCTGGTCTAAAAAAGGACTTACTGCTACTACGTTCGGTCCTATACTTATTTACTGTTTAAAGTTTTTATTCTGTTAAGTCCCTGAAATTATGGACCACACTCAGCTTTACATCACGTAGACTCATTGTTTAAGATACTTTGTTGAAGATTTTAAATGCCTTAAGTTTTTAGAGTCACGAGATCATAATACGGATAATAACTTAAAAAGTTTGAGTTTCAAAAATTTAAATTTTCTTGAGTTCAGTAAATGTGTTGAATGTTTTCATAATATAATATTCAGATATATTACATCAAAAAAATTGAATTAGATATTTCGACTAAAATTGAGCAAAGTGTACAAAAAAAGAAGTGAAATATTAATATTATTAAGTGTATAGTGAGCTACGTAGATAATATGCAATGGCACTTAAAAATAAAAAATAAAAGGCACGAGTGAGAAGTGTTTTTGATCGTATAAGTAAAGGCCGGTTTACATTTATCAAAGTAGCCACGTCCGTGAACCACGAATTAGTGGCAGAAAAAAAATGGTCTGAGGTAACAATGAAATTTATTCATTTGTACGAAAGTCATGAAGTTCTGCGGAACAGTTCTGGTTCCATTTTTTTGCTACTGATAAATTATTTATTTTATATTTTATATTTACTTGGACAGACAAAATTTGACAGTGTAAACACTGTCGTCAGTGCTCGAATCAAAGTTACACTGATCCGTGGTTAATGGACGTGGCTACTTTGATAAGTTTTTGTTAAGTGTAAACCGGCCTTAATCTAATATTTATAACATTGCAATAGTTGAACATCAATATCTTAATAATTTTGTTATGTACTTTGAATGCATTTATTTTCATCTTGGAAGTGCCTACGATTAATAAAAATTATATTTTCAATTGTTTAAACGAGTCAATGTTACTATAATTTCTCTACACATATTTAAAATATTAGGTATTTTTAATTATTTTAACTATTGATTAAAACGTTATAGCTTTATACAACTTTGCACGCACCATGGAAATAAAATATTACACAAATACAAATTTTATTTTATTTTGATTGAACCAGTTTTGAATATAATATAATTTAAATTATTCGAAAAATTAGATGAAATTATTTGTGTGGAATTGTTAACACGTTTTGCTTACCGTTATAAAATACTTATTGAATTATTTTAATGTATTTTGTTTTGTCAAGAAGGCTAATATAAATCGATACTTTAAAACCGAAAAAATCGATTGCTCTCAGGTGAGTAAAAACAGTGTTTAAAAAAATTATTAATAATAATAAATATATTTTTTTTATAACAATTTTATACCTCAGACAATTCATTGTCTTAAATATAAAATAATTAATTAGAAAATTCAACTATTTTGAGATATTTTTAAAATAAGTTCATAATTATATATTTATAATAAATTATTATACAATAAATAATATGATACACATTTTTAAGTTTTATTACAATATTGAATATTGCATAATAAATAATAATATAATAATAATATATATTATAACTATTTTTGTTTTTTTGTTTGATAAATATCATTAAACCATATTTGATTCAAGTAAAATAAAACAACATAATACTGTAAAAACTTCTTTAGTACTTCTTTGACAGATTCGGATTTTGGTAGCCCCGGTGCACTGTTTCGAGATATGATAAGATAACATAATAAGACCTCCGAAATCTACCAACCACGGGATTTGTTGGGACTAGTTGTAGGCAAACGCAATCATATCCGTGGTTCAGTTAATGCTCTGTAATTTGGACGTGCTAACGGCATTGTTTAGTTCGGATACAGTACCTATTTGAGTTTCGAATACGGATAGCCGTCGTCGATTCTGTTACTACATTCTGAATACTTGGATTTTTCTGCACTCTCGTTCAGCTGCAGTTTAGGCATTAGCTCCGATATAACTACGATCTTTCGGCCTTGATGGTTGCCAAATGATAACAGTTTCATATCGATTTTTCTTACCGCGAACGTATAAAAGCGTACGGAATAAAAATAATAAACGGACGTTGTCGTAATAATCGTCCGCTATGGTCAACACTTGTGGAAATTTGTCATTAATTCTAATCCAAAATCAATATGTCTAATAGTACATACGTTTCTTTTATAGTTTTTTATTAATGAGATTTGACCTCTCAAACATTTCCCAAGGTATATTACGAGCACGCTTTAAGAATTTAGTCTTTAAGCTTACTGTTGTTTAACAATTATTTATTGAGAATTTTCCTTTTTCTTATAAGTCATCTTGCTTACTTCACTTAGAATTTTTTTTTTCTGAAAATCCATCCTCGTAAAACGTGATTTCTATAAGTACTACAAGAATGATCATCAACGAGTTTATTAGCTAATAACGAGTTAGTTTTATTTTAATACATTATTTACAATTTTCTTACTAACCCATTTCCCTCAGCGTTAACTTAAAAGTAATTAAATCAATTTTTTTCAACTGTTTTATTTAAATGAATTTTGAATTTTCATCGACATTTAATTTTTTTATGTTTTTTTGACGATTTATTGTTAGACTAGGTATCTCATTTGTTCTTTGAAGTCATTATAATCTTGAATTATAAAAATAAAAATATTATCTATTCGATAATTTCTTTTGTTCCGAGTTGGAAATACAATTCAGTTCATTGAAAACATTAGGTATGAAAAAATGAAATTAATCTAAGTTAAATTAATATTAATTAGTAACATAAGCGAGTTAAAAAAAATGTCGTTAACTTAATCAGTATCGCTAACGTATTACTCGGTAAACATTTAATCGAACACGTGAGGCAAACGATTTGGCAGAATAAATAAATAAACGAAATATTATTCAATTTTTTCCTAACACGGCATTTTTAACACACTGATTTTTGTTTGATTTAGTTCCCGTATTAGTTATTTTATCTCATATATAGTTAAAATTATGTAAGCCCACTCTGCTTTACCCTAATTCCCACATTGCGAATTGGAAATTGGAAAACTAATCAGAAATATATCGGAAACGCTCGAGGATGATTAGACGGCGGTCATGCGATGGAGAATTGGAGAATGACATTTCTCGCGCGAATATGGTAATGAATGCACTCGGTTAGAATCCCGGGTGGGAAATCCGTTTCAAACAGAGACGCTTTGTATTATAATCTTGAATTAGTAATAACGATGGTTATCGTCTGCGCGCTACCGAACCGATCGCATAATTATAATAAATAATAAAAATAAATACAATTATTGTTGGATACAACAGTTGTAATGATAATGTTGATGATAAAAATAATAATAGTAGTAAATAATGATAATAATAATATTAATAATAACAATAGTAGTAAGTAATAATAATTATAATAATAACTAGTTGTTCCCGTGCACTTCGTTGCTCGTTAAATATACCAACTCTATATGACTCAAACTTTGGTCAATTCGTTATTTAATATTCGGTGGATGATGTTCTAGATTTATCTTAAGTTTAGGTTGTAGTTGGGGGAGTAAGCTATCTATTACTTTGATAAAAACATGCCTATAACCTTCGGAGGCACGTGAGCAAGCACTGTGCAAAATTTCAGGACGATCGGTGCAGTAGTTCTGGAGTTATTAACGCACAACTTAGAGACGTTGACTTTTATATACATAGATAATAATAATAATAATAATAATAATAATAATTTCGTAAGCCGGATAATGCGTTAATGCTGCACGTAATGCGTCTGGACTTCGGACAATCGGTCACGTCACGGGTGCTCTTTCGGTGTACAATGTACACTGTACATAATATTATACATAAGCCCTGGTCGGAAATTTAATAATATAATATTGCGGATCGTCGACGGCGAGACGTGAGGACTTTTGATACGTTTAATGTTCCATAATATACACGTATATTATACTGCAGGGAGAACTCTGATGCTGTATTAGGACGGGTTTCAATGTTGGCGAATCGCAATGCAGGGTTGTACTGCGAAAGATCAATTCGATCGGGTAAAATACGTTATAACTAGAGGTCAAATTTTTATGATTTTACATATTTGTTTCTAGACTATGCAGTTAAACGGGAGTGATAAATTTTTACGATTCATGAAACACAGAATTCATAAGAAAAAAATGTATTTTGCATAAAAAAGCATATTTTAGGGGTTAGAGAATAATTAACACGTTAAAGAATATTTGAGAATATTTTTGTAACATCGGCTTGATAATGAACATATTTTACGTAGATCAGCACTTTGATAAATACAATGTTCACTAAATGATTTATTTCTGGGTTTCAGGGTTTTAATAAAAATTAATCTTCAGGTATTCCTTATCGGTTATTTCGTTAGCTGTCACGACTATTCGTCGTTTACTAGTCGTCCGTCTAGTCTCGTGTTGATATCTGAGTGCGATATATTAATTAATTAAATCAAATATATTTAAAACCAAATTAATAAAAAATAAATTTAAACGGAATTTTTTTTTAATATTAAAAGAATATTTTGCATATTTAAAGACATAAATCATCATATAATTGGTATTTTAAAAGAATATTGAGACAATATATTGCCTATTTCAGGTGATATAAAAACATCATATTTTAAAGATTTTAAGAGCATATAAATCCGACCTCTAGTTATAACGGTAACCGAGTGGCGTCAGTGGCGCCGAAAAAGTTACTATGGTAAATGAATACTCGTAACAAATGTCAATAGCGCCCACCTACCCTACCTGTCATACACCTACCTATGAAGTTTATATAAATCATGATTAAAATGCAAATTAATACAAAATATCATGTCAATTAGGTGCCTCGTATATTGAGTGAATAAATAAATTACATACCTTATCTCATATTCGTATTGTTTATAATGTGTTTGTCTTCGTCAATTTATAGCAGTTAACAACGATTTTGGCGAGTATACAATAGTCATACAAATTACAATACACTTATTGTTCAGTAGTAATATCAAAAAAAATAATAATAATCGTAACTGATTTTGAATCATTTGTATCCAAATTCGTATTATAAATTGATCATATTATTCGATATTTGATAATTTAAAAATATTTTTCCTGATCTTTTTGTCTTTTACAAATTTTAATATTAATATTTGTTAATATTTATTTATATTTATTAAGATATTTAATTTCAATATTTTTATCGATAAGATTCAGATAATATAATGCAATAATTCAACCACTCGGTACGTTACAATCGCGCACCACTATTGATTTCTATTTTTATTATATTTATTGTAACGGGAAAAATCTATTTTGGAAAAACCTATAGGGTTATTCCGCTTTCGCTGCTGTTTTGCTCATAAAAAAAAACTTGTTTATACTCTATATTTCTATGTGTTGTAAATGTTTATAATACACTGATTGCACCAGTAATATACATCGATTAAACATTCGGTTAAACTCCGTTGACCCCGCACTAAAGAGTTAATCACTACAGTGATTAGCCGTTTCATTTTTAAATTTATTGAAAAAAATTTGAGTTCGAGTTCAAGTTGGGATTGAAATTTTCTTAGGTTCGGTTCGGTTTGGTAAATAATAAAAAGGTTCGATTAGGTTCGGATTTGAAAAAATATTTTTAAGTTAGGTTCGAATTCAAAAACCAATGTTCGACATATCACTATTAAATAAAAATAAGTTTTTTTACCGTTTATAGCCACGTGGCTTAATTAATAATATTTAGCGGGAAGAAATAGTGAAATTCGAATACCGACCTTCGGTCTGCAAGTCGTAGTGTGAGTCAGCACGGATGAATAAAAAAACATCCATACATGGCGATTCGACATTTAAACGTTATGCGGTCTTCTATCGCTGATAGCGCCACGTCTTGTATGGTCGTACACGGTTCGGCAGCAAGTTCGTACGGTACATTACAATGTATAATTCATATATATATTGGTATATATGGTCTCCAATTATGGGGCAATGCAAAAAAAATCCAACCTAAACAAAATCCAATCTTTCCAAAATATAGCTCTAAAAAAGTTAAATAATGCTCCCCCTTATATATCAAACCAGATAATACATTCAGATTTGAAATTAAAAACTATTCTTGAAGAAGCTAAATGTTTTTATAAAAGATTTCACATCCGTCTTTTCACTTACTCAAATCCTTTAGTAAAAAACCTTTCATCCCTCTCAATTCCAGGTAGTCCTCCTAGTCGTTGTAGAGATCTTTTACAATAGTTAAGCAAACCATAAAAATAAAAAAAAAGGCATATATAGAAGTAATTTCTGTTTAATCTAATCAACATTTTAAATTAAAGTGTCATCATTGGGCGGCTTCTTTTTTCAGTGTTAATTACCATGTTATTTTACTCTTATCACATATACTCATTATGTCTAGTGATATAGATTGTATATTTCTTCTTAAAGTGAAAAAAATAAAATAAAATATATATATACATATAACTTTATCATACAACATCCACGCGATGTAAAAACTCCGACGGCCGTGCACTCGAACAACGTCATTATAATAATGTGTGCGTGCGTAGAAAACGCGTGACCAGTGTGACGATGACGATTGCTGTGCGTGCGGTAGTGGCGAGTCAACGAGGAGGTAGGATCGGTTACGGCAGGGTCGACCGTACTGCGTACGGGATATCAACTCCTGTACTCGTACGGTGGTGTGGAGGAGACGGATAAGGATTGGCTGCAGAACGTAACGGTCAAAACTGTCGTCCCGGTCGACTGGAACGATTCTCTTCAGCAATCGTAAACACGTGAACGTACATAGTCTTCGGGACGACCGAAGCGCACAGTCGCGTCAAGTGCACTTCGACCGACCGCATTATACTGTAGTACAGGGGTGGCCAATTTGCGGCTCGCGTCTTATTTACAAAAAACCATAGGTTTTAATTTTTTTTTTTTCGTAAAAATTGATATTGTTTTTATTATGTGGACAAGGGCTACGGAATACAGATAAGAAAAACAAAAATACATAATACATTTATGTGAATAATAGATAAAAAAAGTAAACCTAAAGCCAATTCTGTTAAGCTATATTTAAATTATGCATTTAATATGTTTATATTTAAATAGGATTATTTGAATTTGTCTAGATTTTTAGATAAAGATTATAAAAAATTATAAAGAGCGTTTACTAATATTTTGGCTCTTGATATAATTGCGTTTATATATGTGGCTCGCGAACATATTCATGTTGGCCACCCCTAGTGTAGTATATACATTTTGTTATTATAATTTATTACATATTAATCACATTTATTTATATTAATTATGATATGATATTATTCAACAAATTATCACTATGACATTCGGTCTGTTTCGACATATGTCCCATCACTTGGCACCTCAGAAATTAAATTAATGTGCTATTATGAATTATTATAATAATGAAGCTCTATAGCTGCCTAGAAAAAAATGAGTTATAAAATATTATAACAATGCTACAATAATTTGTTTTAAAAATATTATATTTTTATATTTTTTTGGTATTTTTGTTTTATTTAAACATTCTAAAGTTGTATAATTAAATATTGTAAGTAAATAAAAAAGAGTTGATAATTTTCTCTGTAAACGTATAACATAACACAGTGGTTTAACTAAAAAAATTAAAGAAGAGGGACTTTCAAGGTCTCAAATTAAAAAAAAAATGAACATTTACTAAAATTATTAATTAGCTCGTAGCGTACCGATGGAGAATTCGCTTTTCCGTTACCTCGCTTCATTTTTATTTGATAAAATGTAAGTTAAAAAAATAAAATACGAAACAATGACCAAAAAATTATAGCAATAAATCTTTTTGTGAAAATTATGTGTTGTCGCTTCCGTTCTAATAAAAATAATTAGTAGTAATGCTATTCAAATTTAAAAAACCTGGTTAAAGAGTTCTAGTTGCACTTTTTTATCCCTTCTAATTCAAATGGTTAGTATTTAAAAATTACTTTTCGAAATCATTATAGGTTAGTACGTTTTAATTTTCAATAAAACATAAATTTTGTTTGTAGAGAACATTAAGTTTTATTCGAGGGAACATTACTGAAATAATTATTATGAAGAACTCTACGTTTCAAACTTAAATCGGTATCAAAATCCTACTCATGTTTAGTTTATTTGCACTTCATAGTGGCAGAATACGGAATTTCCAACGTAATTTAATTTATTTTTGTGCGATTTAAAGTCAGAATTTTTTAATTATGTTAATTTACTTGAATTCCTAATTATTCGTATTTAATTGTGAAAGAAGTTTGAAGATCGAATAAGAAAAATATACTTGTGATTTGTAGTTGGAAAATATACGATTGGATATTTATTTTTTACACGAAAATGTAATATATAATATTTTAGAAGTATCGATTTAAGTTTTTAGAAACACCATATGACAGATTTGACTGAGAAGTGATTTTGACCGAGTTGATTCATTCATTCCATCGATAGCCGCACTTATCGTGGTGGTGTTTTGCTGTACTAACAAATATATTTGAAAGGAAGACATTTGATCGATAATCATCTTAGATATCATTCGGATTAGCGTTAATTAATTAGTAATTTTAGTAATATATATTAGCTCAATGGTTTAGCTCATCAGTATTTGAAAAAATGTGATCGATGGAGATAAACATTTTATTTTTATCGTCGAATGATATTTGAGATTTGAATAGTGCTTTACGATTGTGATTATGAAGTGATTATTTGTGGTTATGAAGATGGACGTTGAAGGGAAAAGAGGAAGAGGAAGACCAAAAAAGAGATGGTTGGAGACTTTGGAGAATGACATGAGGGCTGTCGGTGTGTGCAGAGGAGATGTGATTGACCGAGTAAAGTGGAGGTGTAGGACAAGGGTGGCCGACCCCAAATAGTTGGGAGGAAGGCGAAGTAGAAGAAGAAGAAGAAGAAGAATAGTGCTTTACGAAACCGTTTAGTAATAATTTATTCATGACGGGCGATAGTCATTTTTGGATGTAGTTGTAGGTTAGTTATTATTTTTCACATATCTGATTGAAATTATTTTGTTTTCGAAATGTTAGTATTGTTTCAATAGCTGATCGTGTAAAAATATTTCGTCAACAGCATGATTAAATTAAACCAATAAATCGTAAGTTGGATTATCGGGTACGAATTTAAATATAAATTGTTTATTTTTTAACATTTTTAAACGAATACATGGGAAATGCTATGCAAATGGTTAACAAAAGTTTAAAATTTGTTCGACGGTAGACTTTTTAAACTTTTTTTCAGTTCAGAACATGTGAAAATGTGAAAACTGCACAAAAATATTTACCACGTGAGCACGTATGTGATTGATTTCTCATGATAAGATGCTTTACAAATAAATATATTTACCATATTTGGTTCTACGTCTTATTATTGAAACGTCTATTATTTAAATAATTTACCTTGGACCTTGCATTTAAGCTCATATGGAGCGCGTACCTGAAAAAAATGTAAAAAACTGAAACATTTTGTTGAGTAAACATTTATATATTCTCTGTGTCCAATTATCAATATTTTTTGTAGTTTTTCGACACTTTGAAATGTCAAAAAATGGGTAAAAATAAATGTAGAAAAACAAATCTTAGCATTGGATAGTTTTATGAAAATCAAGATGAGATATTGAAATACAATCGAAAAAATATTAAAAAAAAAAAAAAATGTAGTAACCCGCAATCATTTTTATGTTGAAATATATTTGTTTTTTACCCTCGGATACATAATCGTATTCCAATCAGTTAGGAAAGTTTGTTTTTATTCAATATAAACTTTTTTTTTGCATGATTTTAATTCTAAAATGAAATTCGAATAATTATTAATAATTCCATTTACATATTTTCCATACAGTTTTTTTTCGTTTAACATTGAATTACCGAATTTAAATATTATCCAAACAACGTTTTACGATATTGAGTATACTGAGTTGGTACTGTCGACAAAATGTTTTTCATTTTTTTTTTCGGGGGTTTATTTTCGTGTCAAACATTTTGTTACCTATCTGCTTGTACGTTTGTAGACTTAATGTCAAACACACGTCCATTTCACACTTGTTGCGATTGGTTGCTCGTAATTTATATTCTGACAATATGATTACGCCTTCAAATATTTAACGACGTTGGCAAAAATACTGTTTAAATGGAGAAATTAATTTAATATAATATGGCAATATCTGTGGTGTATAATTACGGTAAAATCAATACTAACTGATGTGTGAATTCTAAAAAATGTCGGTGTAGACTGTGACGATAAACATTCGAGTAGTTATTAGAAGCTATTCTATTCAAAATTCATACGATTGTAATTTGTCGATTTCACACGTGCACGAAAAATTGAGTTGCATTTCTCTAAAATATACCGACGTACAATTTTACTTATCTAGGGATAATAGAGATAAATAAAAAAAATGAAAAAAAAAACTACTTAACACACGTTTATATCTATTCCGAAAGAAATATGTTCGGTGCGTTATGTTAAGACATTTGATTTAAAGCACGATTGAATCATTTGAAAAAGAAGTGTCTCTATACATCAGCTGTACACTCTCTGCGGACCGTAAACGATGGAATTACCACCGACCATACATAACAGTAATATTAGGATTTAATATTTTCCTTCTGAAATATTACGATTACCGAAATCTGTTCCCCGGGCACTACGCGCGAGACTGCAGACGCGTTCGCGTTCAAATAATAATAATCGTCACACGTGTTACACATGGATATCCGACAACTACTTTTAACCGATTTTTAAACCGTCGTTCGATTACGGCGACGCTGACATCTAAGTCTGTGGTACGAGTAATCCGAATCGCGTTATAGTCCGATCGATATTTTAACGACAAGCGCACGTCTCTCTTAATCACTCGACACGTCGCTGTTTGGCGGTGCGATGAGAACACGCGGACCTCATCCGATTGAAACGGTTTACGTATTCCGTCCGCGTACTTCGGAAACGGTGTTCGACGTGCACTTTTGGTGAAGTTCGGTAGGGAGGGGAGGTGGTTCGCGAAAAGTTCTTAGGCTTATGATAAATATTGTGTTCAACAACCTTGCCCAGATTGGTGCACGGAGTCGTTTTTGTCTGATCATCGGCACGGTGGACGCGGACGCTGTATTCGACGCCTGCGATGACTTCGAAGTTTCCGCTTGTTCCTCTTCACTATTCTTCATGTCGCAGCAACTGCTAAATGGTTAAATTGGCAAACAGAACAACAAGCCCACGGGCAGTTAAAATATGTTATATTATAATATTTTATTAGCAAATGGCGGAGGGTCGTTTAATTTCAATCCGATGTCGAACTGAAACCGGCGCACATAATATTACCATTATAGTTAGGCGTAACTACTGTAATTGAATGCTCTGTTGTTTAAGTTGTTTTTTTATATCGGCTGATATTTTTAAATGTACTAAGTTAAGCGCGCAATGATTGTCTGAATCAAGAAGAAAAAAAAGGCGTTTTCATTTCGTGAACTATTAATTATAATAACTTCAATAACATAGTGTTATTTTATTTTTATTTTATATTTTTAATAGTTAATTTTTATTCTTTATCAAATTAACGTGTACATAGAGATTATAAGGGCCGGTTTCACCATCTAGAGTTAAAGTTTGAGTTACAGATAACCAGGAGTTACCGATAAAAAGTAATTTCACCACCTAGAGTTAGGCGGTCACTCAAGATTAATGGACATTTTAACTCCCAATATTTCTGAGTGTTAAAAGCTAACTCCTAGTTACAATCACGGTTATCTGTGATATAAACAATCACTGATAGTGGGTATTGTATGCTTTGATCAAAATTGTGTGTTCAATTTTTTTTTTTGAATTTATTCCATCTGTCTATTGTAAAGAGTTTTTGACGATTTTATTCGAAATTATGTACCGGAGAATATTGTTTGATGATGACAACGAGAATGATGATGAAGTTATTGGAATGCAACGGCGTCCTAGAATTTTTCACGAGAGGGTCAACTATGTTGAATTGTACGATGACCATGATTACATAAATCGATTTCGTCTTTCAAAATCAACTTTTAATACAATCTGGAGATTAATAGAAGATGAAAAATCTCCTCCTTCTACTAGGTAAGTAGACTTTAATTCCAGATAAAAGTATTTTGTTTTTTTCCAACTACATTATATTTAATTTTTTGTTTATAGGAACAGAGCAATATTACCACCAATTAAATTATATATGACGCTGAGGTACCTGGCTACAGGTTAATTTTTGCTGTGTATTTCTGACTTCGCTGTAGTCAGTGAATCTACAGCCTGTCGGTACGTTTACCAAGTTTGCAGAGCCATAGCGAGGCAAAGGCCGAATTTCATTTCATTCTCGAATAACGATATTAATAAAAAGAGGGTAGTCAATAAATTTTATAGGAAAAGTAGATTACGTTTCTCTTTCTCTTTTTGTCGTCAACATTCATATTCGTATTAGTATTCATACTATTCATAGTATGTACTAACAAATAATTCGACAAACAGAACACGACAAAAATGCAAGCGAGCGAAAACTACGTACATTTTAAGTTAACGTTTTCAGCGTTATCAATTCTATGAGCGGTGTTATCAATGCTATCAGTAGAAAATGAGAGGGGATCCTGGTTAATACCAGCAATTAATTAGTTAACTTGAGATTAACTAACTTCCACTTATAAACTGGTGGTGAAACTGAAATAATGATAACTTAGGGGTTACTGATAAACTCAAAGTTAACTAATCTAAACTTTAGCTCTTTAGTGGTGAAACCGGCCCTAAATGCGTATTTTATTTCCAGCTATAAGAGTAAATTAAACAATTATCAACAAAAATTTTCTTTGCATTAAACAAAAACCGAAACTAACATAAAATGTGAATTGTATGAGTAGAATTGATACTTTCATACTTTTCTGCTACATTTTTAAATTCACTTAGTAAATTTAACCTTAATTCTAAATGTTAATTTTTAATATAATATTTGACATATATATATATATATATATATATATATATATATATATATATATATATATATATATATATATATATATATATATATATATATATATATATTACATTTAAATTTTAATTAAAAACTTAAAAACGTTATAAGATATTCCAGTATAATTGTTTTTAAATATTCAAAATATAAAATGATAAGAATTATTAGGGTTCTAATAAGAAAAAACAATTTTACCTTAAAATTTACATATATTTTTACATATATAAATTTTAAAGTAAAAAAATATATCATTTATACCTCTAATTATAATTATTAATTTAAATAAATGTTACGAAATGTATTTTATTTATTTATTTAAATATAATCTTATATCAATTTTATTTATTTAAATAATCAAATAAACATACATTATTCAAACAATTTTTTATGTGTATTATATAAGTTGTACTCTTGTAAGGATATATTTTTTAATTGAGTTTTTAGTCTACTGTAAAATATAAAGAAAATAATTGATTTAAATTTATAATCGTTTGATAAATAAACCATCCTTTTATTAAAATAGATAGTGGACACAGCCGTCAGACATCGATTTATTTGTTTGCTTTCAACCCGATTGAAACAGTTTTTTAATAATAGAAATAATTTTTAAGTAAAAAACAACAATACGAGTAGTTTAATTGTTAAAATCCTGCTTTATTGAATTAAATATAAAATATAACAGCGATGTCTGTATGCACGAAAGTCGCTACAAATGTTAATATTAAAACGGCATATTTGTTATTGTAAAATCAATGACGACGCATATATATTTCACATACTTATTTTGTAATTTATCGTACAAAAAGATTTTTCTATTCCTATAGTTATTTAAAATGAAATTTAAAATGCTTGGAACTGATCTTGAATTCATATCACGTTTTTGAATGCAAATGGAAATTTTTAGACTATTCCGGCGTTTTTATAGGCAATATTGCTACGTGTACGTCGTGCGTTCTTATTATTAGTATCTATATGCACTATGTGTTTGGGAGTTGTGAATCGAAAATGTTAAATCGCAGTGCAGGTTTTGAAAAATTAAAAAAAATCCGAAACTCTCAGTTGTATTATCGTATTATATTAAACATGAAAACCCCTTTTCGTGTTGTTTAAAAATTACTGAAATAACGAAAAATATAAAAAAAATGTAATAATTGTAACCTGTGGCGTATTTTATATTCATATGTTAATATTATGGTATATAGTTTAACTCGACAGTTAACATTCTTTTAATATTACAATTATTAAAAATAAGAAAACATGCATGTAATACCTAACGTAGTAGCACATTGTTTGATTAATTATGGAACGCGAAGTGCTTATTTAATTTAAATTATTTTCAATTATGTAACGTCGATTATAATTATTTTTGTTTGGATGAGCGAAATTCGGAAAATTAAATACGATTCAGTTGAAAACGGAATAGTTCAGCTATACCGATTTTACGGGCGAATTTACTACACCTGGAAATGCGCATCTGTCGAAACGATGATCATAATACGTGTTAACAATGATTTACTGAAAAGCAATCAATCTGATATTACGTAGAAGTATATAAATGTACATTTTGAAACGAAAAATGATAGAACGCTACGTAGTCAATATAAATGCGGAACCGTTCAAATAACAAACTTTAATTAATTCAAAAGATTTGTGAACACTGAAATTATAATACGGCCGGAAAAATAGAATATTAATAAGTTGCAGGAAACGATTTCCTCTGCACTTTGAAGTTAAAAATAAAAATAATCCTCTTATTTCCAAACGATGTCTCAAACTCTTTAGAAGCTGATGTAAATGTTGCTTTAATAAGTTTTGAATCGCTCAAACGGCTTACAATTCGAGGTAATTCGCCCAAAAGAGAATCGCCTTTTATATTTACGGGTGTGTTTACATTCATCGATAAAGGGTCGAAATCATTTAACCAATTAGTTGATTAAAACATCGAAATAAATTTTAACAACTCGATGCAAGTCATGTAAGAATTTAAGGTAGTGGTTCAAAAGCATAGAAACTATATCACTACAAAATTTGTATTTAATAAACGAAGAAAATTGATATTATTTGATTAAGTATGCGATAAGGTTTTTATATATTATTTTATTTTTAGTAGTTTAACTTAAATATGAACAATTATTACTTCCGTGGTATTATATTATACATTTATGATCATTTGATTTGCCGTAATATTATACTTTGATTTTCTTAAGCTTTATTTCTATTCAATTAAATTTGATGAATATTATTAAAACAATAAATAATCAACAGTTATATAAATGTAATAAAAAAATTATCGTATTAAAATGCCATCTGTGGTACATTTGAAATAATACGCCACAGCATCAGAAAATGTTTTAATTTGTTCAATGTGATTTGATAAGTATGATAATGGTTGAACGTCGTAAACGACGTGCTTACAATTTTAATACAGTACGCCGTCTAACGGTTAGCAACTCGTTCGGTCTAGGGATAAAACCACATTTTAATATCGCAATATCGAGAAATTAAAAACGCAATTTTTCCGCCAAAGTCATCAGTTGAAATAGTTCTTAACACAAATGTTATTATCAAACTACTGTGGTGTATGAATATCAATACTACAATAATTATTTCGATAATCGATGATGGTGCATAATTTTTTTTCTTAGTTTACCGTCGATCTGATTATCAATGTTTTAAATATTTCTTTATACGCGCACACTCATACACACACACACACACACACACACACGCATACATAAATGTACAATTCTTATTCTAAACTCGTTAATTTGCCATCGGCATGCCGTCAACTTAGTAAAGGGATTTCTTACTTTGGGTCCTCGTCGGTGAAAGCCGTTTCTAATACTTTGGCCGCGAAGAATAAATTTTTGTGTAAAATATCAGCTGATATTTCTCCTTTTCTCAAATGACGCAACAGACAACGTAATCTGCAATCAAACATGAAAGTAAAAAACATGCACACTTACCGGGTATATACCAACTCGAAATCGATGACAAATCATCGAGTTCGAAATTTAATTTTAAAATATTGAATGTGGGTCTGCGCCTGAGCACTATAACAATGGAGGTGTATTAGACGAAACACGCACGTTTGGGATATTAATAAGATAAACTCACGGAAAAATGAGTTGGACCCATTATGATAACTTCTAATCTAACACCAGGAGGAAATTTAGAGTTTGTTCTAGGCGGGGGGAGGGGATAAAGCAATGATGGAATTACGAAAATAATTATTTTTATTTTACAATGTGTAAAATTGAAATCACTTTATTAGTTTTCAGATTATCGGGCATCGGTAAACATTTTATATTATTTATAACGATAGAGTCAAAGATTGATATAATATATAGTTATTTTGTATGTTTTATTAGTATCGCTCACAAAAAAAAAAATTTTAAACTAATTTAAGTGGTGGGGGGATGAAATTTTAGTAAAATTACAAGAGGGGCGTAGAATGAAAAAGGTTGGGAGACACTGAGCAAGAGGCATATTTTTCATTAATTGAGGGTGGAAAGGGAAGGTCTGAGGTTTTAAAGAGTACCGACAAGTTGGGAGGAGAGGAGTGGCAATAAAATAATTTTGCCTCGGGGCGCATATTTTTTAAAAGCGCAAATGGATGCAGCAAGAATTTAGAATATTTTACGGATTTGGTTCGTTTAGGAAACACGATGCATGTAAAATACATAAACGTGCACAGATATAATCGTGTTTATATTCACATAACGTAAGCGTTGGTCGTATTATTCGTCTATTTTGATTTAAATTGAACGATACTGTTATTACATAATTATAATTTACAGATTATAATATTCTACTGCGAGAACTGTTTCGTTTTACATTTTTTCGGTAAATTCCTGATGGTCGGGAATCGGGTCGGGTGTGTAAGTATAATAAATCGATTTAATTAAGACCATTGTTTTGGACGTTTCAAAATGTGTGTGTGTGTGTGTGTGTGTGTGTGTGTGTGTGTGTATGTAGGTTGTGTTTGTCTATGTGTATGTGTATTTGCGCGCTTGCGTTGAATCTTGTATTTAGAATATTAGACCCTTACTCGGTAACAGGTCGTAGCATTCAATTCAAAACCTTTTGAATTCACTGTATATATTTGTATATGTATGTAATCAACGCAACTATAAGATATTTACCAGTAAAATCTAGGATACACAAAATAGTTTCATCAAACCCCGAATGATTTTTGGTAGTTCGGACTTTGGCATGCGAAATTTGGTAAATCTTAGGATAAAAAAAAACTAGCGTGGGTAAAAATCCAAAATTGTTCACCAATTCAGGTGAATTTTTTCCCCTTTATTTATTTATGTATACTAGGTACTAAATATTATTATCATATATTAGATAGGTACACACATTTATATCATTATTAATTATTATACAGCGATCGATTTTGAGAATTGTCATTTCGATTATAACATGATCAAAGACGATCTTGATACGTGTACCTTGATTCATGTAATCAAAAATGAACCAAAAATGTAAGACGTTCGTGAAGTTGGCCCACCTAAGTATTTCAATTTTTGTAAAATCTATACCATTATTTTGCAAGTTATTTGCAAGTATTTACAAGTCCATTTTTAGAATTTGCAAGTCCAAACTTTCACCGTGGAACCAAAAATTTAAAAGTTGGGCCAACTTCACGTAGCCCACCCATTTTGACCCAGAACTTTGAAATTGGTATCAAACGAAAGCTAATGATTAGCAATAATTTGCAAGTCTGTTTTTAGAATTTGCAAGTAATTCGGGCGGCCAGTAAGAGCTTTCAATGTTAGGAAGTTAGCCCACCCAAGTTGTCCCAGAACTTTGAATATTGTATCAAACGATAGCTTTAAATTTGCAAATATTTTCAAGTCCATTTTTAGAATTTGCAAGTAACTCGGGCGGCCGGTAAGAGCCATTTGTGCATACTACTTTATTACCTAGGAATATGCCACATACAGGGTTTTTTCCCTAGTACGTATTTAGCAACATTTTGTAATACATTTTAAAGGCATTTCTAGTAAATTTATGGTGCTTAACTTAAGGAAAAAAAAACACGGAACTATGCATTTATACTGAATATTAAATAACGTCAATTTTGAAAATTTGGTACTCGCTGCTTGTTCCCACTAGGAGGTACCTAGTGTACTTACATATTAAAATTTGAAATGCATTTGTGTTATTTCATATCATAGTATTACCTATTTACAATTACAATTTGCAAACTAAATTTTCAAAGAGAATCTTAAGCATAAAAAATGAAATTATTTTTTGGCCCCTGGAGAAAAAGAATTAGCCACCACAACTATGATATAAAAAAAAAAAAAATGTTGAAAATGAGTGCCATAAATTTGGTTCAAAAATTCAAAACGGCGAGAAGTGTCGTACAGTTTAATAAAAACGTGGTACAAAGAATGATGTAATTTTATATTTGAAAGCCCTAAGTAGGGTTGATATGCAGGGCCGTATTCAAAGCAGGGCAAGAGGCCATGGGCCAGGGGTGCAATTATAAGAGGCGCGCAAATTTCTATACTTATTATGTAATATTATTCAATATACTTGGGACAACTTGGGTGGGCTAACTTCTTAACATTGAAAGCTCTTACCGGCCGCCAGAGTTACTTGCAAATTCTAAAAATGGACTTGCAAATATTTGCAAATTTAAAGCTATCGTTTGATACAATTTTCAAAGTTCTGGGACAACTTGGGTGGGCTAACTTCCTAACATTGAAAGCTCTTACTCGCCGCCCGAATTACTTGCAAATTCTAAAAACAGACTTGCAAATTATTGCTAATCATTAGCTTTCGTTTGATACCAATTTCAAAGTTCTGGGTCAAAATGGGTGGGCTACGTGAAGTTGGCCCAACTTTTAAATTTTAGGTTCCACGGTGAAAGTTTGGACTTGCAAATTCTAAAAATGGACTTGCAAATACTTGCAAATAACTTGCAAAATAATGGTATAGATTTTACAAAAATTGAAATACTTAGGTGGGCCAACTTCACGAACGTAAATGTAAGGGAATATGAAATATTTCAACTACTATAAATATGAAAACTAACTTTCAAAATTTTAAACTGGATCGATATTCGAACATAATTAATGTAAACTTAGCTTAATTAGAACTAATTAGTGGCGGGGAATAACAATATTTTTTTCGCAATACAAGTTTTGCGAATTTTATTGAAATGTAGGTGAAATAAAAAATCAAATACTTTATAGGTATTGATAAAGTAAAATTAAGTTAGTCTTATGGAATAAAACTGAAATATATGTGCCAAAAATCTGGGAAGTGGTTTATTAACTAATGAAAAGCTCGATAATTCGTAGTGTTTCATAGTATTTTTCTCATTGAAAGTAATGATGTGATAATACACAGGTACTTATTGTTTGAAAATTTCACGAATTATAAAATTCGTTTTTAGTTTTTAGATTTATTTTTATTTTTATTCATAACCCTGAGGTTTTTTTATCATCACATTCGATGATCTTTAACAATATATTTCCAGAGGGGTCTGGGTAAATCTGCGATAATTTGTGTACCTTTTAAAAGTGGTAAATTAAATCCCGGGGGAAAAAAAAAGGTAGTGGATAAGTTGGGTCCTGGCTATTAACCCACTTACCTACTGTAGCATATTAAAATATTTAGTGTGATATAACGTTGTTTTCTGTGTATCGTATTAAAAAAGGGAGATTAAAGCTAGAACCACACTTTAAGTTTATCGGTTGCCGATTCCAATCTGGTCTTATCCATACAGTCAGAGACGTAAGTAAAATTACGAAGAACAAAACGAACAAAGAATAATGAGTTCAATAAGGAACAATATTTAAGAGAGCAAATGATAAAATACTCTAATAATATAACAAGCCGATTTGAGTTTGTAAAATCCTTATTTTTAAAGCTTTTATTGAAAATATGATATTACAACAAACAGGTATACTTTAATTTCCTCATAATAACAAAAATTAAATTGATTTTTTAATGTATACAATTTATACCATAATTATAAAATTTAATTTCTTATAAAGATTATTAGACATCAAATAAATAACGCAGTATATTGTTTTATTTGTTTTTTGTTGGGACTCTATTCACTTAAGCACTACTTTTTTTTCGGGTCTCAACTTACCTATTATTTTTTTTTCAGAGCCCAGTTTACGGAGAAAAGGTCATTTGGGAGCTAATTCATCCGTGTTCAAAATTGTGCATAAATATTAATTATTTTTTAAATAAGTTTTATGTTTTCGTTCATTCGTCATTACCTAGGAACTTTATGTGCTAAAAAGTCAAATATGCTCATTTATATGTGTTAAAAATACCTCATAATATGCGGTTTAATAGGTAGTAAAAATGTGGAGAATATGCAAAAATATACAATTTTTTTGAATCAATTACAATTTGATTAAATAAAGTTCATGAAAAGAAAATACAAATACACACTACATACTTATGTACTGTTGTGTCTTCTTAGCACAACTAACCTATACAACCTATACGATCTCTGATAACTAACGATCTCTAACCTAACCATTAGTGATGGTTATCTTTGGTACTATACATTTATAATAATTTAAAATTTAATATCAAAAAAAAACAAAAAAAAATGCAATCTATTATAATGTTTGGGTATGTAATGTATAACGTGGTTTAGTTTAAAAGTTAAATTTTTTACTGTTGTAATACTAAGAACTTTTAGCTGAAGGTATCTATATAGTATAAAGGTTCATTTGTTCTGAAAAACAATATTTAAATAATTAAATCCTTTTAAATGAATCTGATGTTTACCATTAATCGAAAAGCGTGAGATATTTTAATATGAAATGTATGTTACTTTAAAATCAATAACTTGTCGGTCGTGGCACTGAGGAAATCATTATGAATACATTTATAACGGTGAACGTAATTGTACGTCTGTAAAGTTCTTCATATAAAACCATGGAAATATTATGATTAAGTGAATATTTAAGTATTTGTTCTTGACTGATTCTGATTTTGCTCGAATTACTGTTATTGTGTTATTTTAGATTTATAAGTCTTTGAACAATGGATACAAGATGGTTTCCAGCCAAGTCGTGTAAAATGAAATAACCATTAAATTTAATTTTAACAAACCAGCATTGCTATATAAGATCAAAAATTCTTTGTCTTGTAATCGTATAACAAGTGAAATAATTGCGTTTCAAAAGAAAAAAACAATAGGTTTCTTTAAACTGAGTTATTTAAGCTATTTAATAATACTAACAGCGAAATTAATTAAAAATAATATTATCCAAGTCTTTATCATCATTATTTATTAATGAAAAAATTTTTACTATAAAAATTAAAGAGTTGAGTGTTGTGGTTACTAATAGGGTTCAAATTTAATTGAAATCAGCAGTGTCTTGGACAGCATTTAAAAATACAATAATAAGCGCTAAAATGTGAACAAAAAAACCGGTAAAACATGGATAAAAAAATCTTAAATATGAAATTTGTATATGTTTATTATTAATAATAAACATATACAATAAATAATATATATTATACATATATAATTATTATTAAAATAGAATTACCTATATAAAAAATGTAAAAAAAAATTAAACAAATTAACTTTTAAACTTGCTTAAAATTTACTCAATTTCTTGAAATAGGTACCTACTATTATATCTACTTTTCCAGTTTTTTGATTTTATTCGAAATTATTGGTCAACATTACCATTATTGATCGCCAGCTATTCGAATTAAGTATATCGGGAATCCTTCAAATTTACAAGAACGTTTTATAATTATATCAGATGTTACAGCTAATACGAGCCATCATATTTTCTAAGAATACAGTTATTTTTCCAACACGAAAACTATAACGAGATGTGATATAATGAAATTAGATATGTACGATACTATTAATAGTAAAATATTGTTTTCGTCGGTCGAAATTTGTGTAATTTTTAATATTTAACCTTGAAATATTTGTCAAAATACACAAATTAAGAGCAGAAACGTACTTAATAAACAAGCACTTTTCTGCAAAATGTATGTAATTTGCGAAAATATGCACGCTTAAATTTAAGATTTGAAATCATGACATCGACAAATGAATTTATTCTGTGCACTACTATATTTTATAATAAATACCTAATAAAAGTGTGCAAATATTATAAGTCCCGAACCCTGGTAATTAGTCTGCCAAAATATATAATTACGTAATATAAAAATATAAGATAAGTAAAAATAAGTATAAATAATATCTCCGTTTCGGTTTACTTAGGTGCCATTTTAAAATATAACGACTTTTAGATATATGCAAGATACGCACTACGTTTTAATACAAATTCGAATCGATCTAATTGTTTTCCGCATAGGATGATGCATTTTTACCGCTTTAAGTTTAATAACAATCACCTGAGCGCCGCTTTGTCAATAGCTTCTGATGTATCCACGGACGGCAATCCTTCAATACTGAGATCCACGTCGTCCAACATCGACTCGGTTTCTCTGGACAAGGCCATACTGTATTCCTCTGAATATGTGTTTTTTTTCTGACTACTGCGGCGCACAATTGTCAATGGTCCGTGTCCTGAAGGCAAATAATATTTATAAAAATATGCTGTGGGGTATACGTAAGACAAATTTTAAAGTTCGCGTTGCTTCACATAATTGTATTTATGTATCATAAATTAAGAACAAATATGGCGGACTGCAAAAATTCTACCCTGCTGTGGGCACCTTTGTTTCGCTATCTAAACGCAAAACGAACATTCACTGACCGTTAAATATAAAGTTCGAAATATTATTTACAATCATATACGAGTATATATTAAATTGTGTTTTTATTTCTTGTAAAATATCAAATTCTAATAGTTTGAAAACAATAGGTATTCATTGTTTCTCAACATGCCTGTACTGTTTGATTTCTCCAACGACAAAACGGTCAATAAATTATTAATTTAAATTAAAAAATTCAGTCGAATTATTTTATTTCTAAACATGATAACATTCAACAATCATATGGTTCGACATGACTAGAAAAAAGTGTAATTTATAACAATTATCAATACATAGTTATTTTTTTTTTACCTAAAATATTTCATCCAGAGAGATTTATTAAAAACATATTTACTATGGGCACAAATTATCATACATCGCAGTAAAATAAATATAAATTTTACTTGCACTCGTACAGACATATTAAAACATACAATTAAATTATACTACTCAGTATTATATTATATCTACCCACATAAGTATTACTTAAATCATTAAAAAAAAAAAAATAAAAAAAAATTAAAATAAAAAAAAACACTAACTAATACATTAGACTAATTGAAATTAAAAACAAAAGAACCTCGAATGGAAAATTAAATTATTTTACTTTCAGTACATTACTATGAGTAAAAAATTAAAACAACGGCATTATAATATGATAATATAGCATTTTTTGTTTTTAAGCTGTGTCATAAAAATATACACATTTACATAGATTATATTTATCCATAAAAATACGATTAATCATAACGAAATGTCATGGTTGAATGATTTTTTTCATGAAGTCAACAAGTTTTTTTTACTCTTGTGCTCATGTAACATGCTTATTTTACGGTGGACAGTTGACAATGTATAACTTTGAAGTTAAATTGTAGAAACATTTATGTCGTATTCATTGAGATAATCTCTCCGACAAATTTTTCTTAGCTATTAATTTTATAATTGCTTTATTTTAGAAAATGGTTTTTATTTTAATTTTAAAATGTTTTTTGATCTTTTACATCAATGTCTTATGATAATATATTAGTCTGTTATTATAAGGTTTAAAAGTTTTGACCAAATGAGCGTATTATAATTCGTAACAATGTACAGGAATGAATATTGATTATTTGAGTTCAACACTTTCACATAGCACACGCAGGGAATTGTATATGAAATATACTATTGAATCGAATTTTCAAATTTAAACAATCAAAGAACATTTTTTTAATTTTTGTTTGTTTTTTATGTTTGAAGAACACGGTCTTAGTACTAATTTTTTGTACACTAAATGTATGCGGATAGTATGAGAAATATAATAACGAAAAATATATTTAACAATAATAATAAGCGTAAGGAAGAAGAGACCACTAGGCAGCAGCTGCACTCCGATACGAAAACTTTGCAGATATTACATACATCAGTGCACGTTTTAAAGGCGATCCGAGGGACTGATGATGAGTGGTGAGAGGTAGGGGAATTGTAGTTGTACGGTGGTCACGTTTTGTTGATCGACCGAACAGTCGGTTACTGGTATACACGAAAAAGATTTAAAGCGACTAGTCGATTCAGACAAAGACGTAAGTCGGTAAGAATAAAGTTTGACTTTGCATCGGCATGTCTGTCAGTACCGTCCAGTACGACTGCGAGCGGTAAAACAAATCGGTTTGACTGATCGACAATGTTGACCTGGTACACGAACTCATCTTGATACGTACGTAGGTAATGAGCGGTGTATCATCGTAAGTTCCATTGTTGTATTTTCTACATACGTCCGGTTGGACTTTTCGTTATCCTAATTAATCGACTTCCACATGTTTCGGTCGCTCTTGCAAACTGTTTTTCGTATTTCCTACATGCACATCGATCGCGTGTTTATCAGAAACCTTTATCTTTTGGCCCGTTCGGAATACTTTTGCAACCGATGTGAAATCTTGACGTTTTCGCATGACAAAAATAATCCGATCTTGGTACCGGTCTTGGGTCTCAAAGATAATAATCAAAAAGCGGATGCAGGAGCGACGTGACGTTGGCATCCGATATGAATAAAATTAATTTTACATGGTTTTTTTTCTTTTCTTTTTGATGGTGGAGTGGGGAATGTTTGAATAGATATTTGAAATGTGATGGCGAATTTGTACAAATGATGTGGCATAATTTTCAACCTACGTATCCCCCATCGTTATCCATTTCGGAAACATAACGGTAACAACGATACTGAGCTTCTGAATTGTACACAGTACATTCAATACATTGACTTTAATCACTCGTCGTAGTCAATCATTGTTAAAATATCGTTTTAGTGTTGGGTTTTCATCACAAACACGTTGGTTGTAGTTTTGGGTAATCACACGATCCTATGTCGAGTGTACAAATCGTGAAATATTTTTGAAATTTAAGAGTCATTCGATGTATTATCATGACAACCTTCAGTATTTATGAGTTTATTGTATTTTACGTCGTAATGTTTCAATATCATAGCATTAGCAGTAAAATTATAAAACATTGTGTAGGTAGTTTGTTTTATTATAATATCGTTTCAATTCAAACCGCGGATTGTTGAATACTATCTAACAGGGTAAATGCGAACGTAGTTGTATTTATGATGTAAAGTTTACATGATGTAAACTGTTATACCATACTTAATGTTTGTCAGAACATCAAACAGTGTATCAATCAGTATATCAAACAGTATATCAATCTGTACGTAATATCAAACAGTATATCAATCAGCATATCAATATGTACTGTTGCGTGTATTTATATAATATTGTTTCGCGATGTAACCGTGAATGGTACTTACTGGTGTTTTGATCAGAATCGTGTGAACCGCTAGCGCCTTCATTTACATCCATGAATACCGAGTCGTCTTTATTCCTAGCAGCGATATCATCCGCGGAGTCTGGTGGGCCCGCCACTGTAACAAAAAATACAAACCGTGTCAGTATCTCAACCGTGCTGTAAGTCCTTAGGTACAACACGATAAATTGTCATGGCGTCAAAAGATTTCCCGAGAGAAGTATGACGCCCAAAAATATAACATGACTGTCGATAAAATCGACATGTTTAAATATTTCGATAACACACACACACACACACACGCACACCTCACGCTGCGATACACTTGTAAAACGATTTGTACAACGAACGTGAGGCATGTTAAGGGTTTTCGTAAGATCGTGTTTTAGTAGGGGGAGGGGAGGAGAGATAGAAACTGGAAAATACGCAATTGAACGAATTCGCCATAACGTTGTCTTGGTATTCGCACGCGCATAAACCATTTTAGATTCTCTCGTGTAAATAGTTTCAATGTTTACGATGAATCTTTACATATTTCGTACGTCCGTCTCTGGTTATTTAAACAAATCGCTGGGTGATTTGTCGTCGGCTCGAGTCGTTTCACACATGTTTCGACGTACAAAAAGTAGGAACCCTAACGCATGCTCGCACGCAGGCCTTGCTCGGGGATACGGTTTGACTGTAACGCGTTATACGTGTATATCGGTCGGGAATAAATGACTAACGAATAAAAATGGCGATGTGTCTGCCGTGATAAATCGTGGTTAAAAAAAAAATAAATAAATAAATAAATAAAAAAAGAGAAGTTCCGCTTGGGAATGATACGTACACACACACACCCATATATAAAAATACATATATATATATATATATATATATATATACGTAATTAGGTTGGTGTGTATACAATACGGTGTTTGTGTGTGAATTGTTACCATCGCTCGATGGAATAATATATAATATGTAATATGACGGGGAAAGCATGTATTTTCTGCTGCAGCTTTATAATATTATCGCATTCGCGTGATTTTCTTCAGCAACAGGAAATAAATGACAAAAAAAGTCCTAAATCGTGCGCTGTTCGAATTTCAATAATCCGTCCAAATCTTACTGGTAAACTGGTCCGAGCCAACACCATTTTCGGTGTGCATAACTTTTTCAAAGAATTTCCATTATCAGTGTCGAATCGAAAAGTATTTTCGAAATATTTAATTTGTTCAATTAATCGATTAATAGGTAACACGTGAACGGGTTGTTTGCAGAACTTTCCATTTTTATTAGGTATCAGTATAAATTATTATTTTAAAAACACTCCAAAACACCTGACTATTCGCACTGACGGTGCAATTAATTATAATTTAGTCTGTTAAAGTATCTAACCGATAATGAGCAGATCGAATTCCACGCATACTTGCCTAAACAGTTGAATCCATACACCATATTTCTCAAGTACCTTCACTCGTCTACTACTGTTGAATATATAGAAGCTTTTTTAACAGACACGGGACAATAATATTATACATTGTTTCACAAAATGCCCATTCTGTTTATCTCGCATCGATTTAAAAGTTACCGAAAACAATAGTGATATTTTCAAATAAGATTTGCTTTCTTACACCAAAATTGAAATAGAGTTGCCTAAGAAAAAACTCATCCTTCTATAATGCTATGGTTTTCAAATATACATTCATACAAATTATTGCTATTAGTTACCTTAAGTGTCAAATGTGGAGATCACCCATTTACTTCGATATACACTAAATCAACGTTAGAAACCGTCGAATATACCCTATGTGCACATTCACGCACAGCTTTATGTAGAGCAGCGGTCCTCACAAGGATTATAGGAAGGGCCAAATTCAATTTTTTTAAATTATTTGCGGGCCGCATACATTTTTAATGATAATAATTAAAAATATAAAAATTATATATATATATATACAACTTAATTTTAGTACGGGCCGCGTAATGAAATTACGGACCACTGATATAAAGGATATTCGCTGTATTTAAAAAATTTATTGTAAACCACAAAAAATATCAAATAGACAAACTCTATCGTCAAATAAAATTATTAAATATTTTAATAGTTTTTAATTTATCTTTTATTTTTGTTCCCCCACCCGGAAATTCGTTGACACCGTTATGATTTTTTCGAGTCCGAACACAATTATTGTTTGACTGTTCGACGGAATTTCGACGCACCATCGAAACTTTTAAAGTAAGCCTACGGAGTTTACCACCGAAATAATAATAATTGTTTGGTGTGCGTGCCACCCAGAAAAAGTATTAAATATCGATTAATGAAACATTATCATACACTAATTGTATTTCGTTGCGTACGACGATAATTTAATATCCATCAGATACAAAAAAAAAAAAAGTAAAGAATAAATAATTATTAAAACAAAAGAATTACATGTATACATATAGACATAATGATCAATTATGTGATATATTATAAAAAAAAAACTTTATATACAAGAAGTAACAAGAAGTATATGAATAATTCACATTTTTGTATTCGTAACATTCGATGCAATTTTTAATTTGTGCAATAATTTTCTATGACTATAATATTATTCATTGGAAAATAAAAAAGTTTTACAATATTTATGAAGATACTAATTAAAATTAAAAATAAAAATCTAAAGTGAAAAAAATACTTTAAACGGTATAAATATTTGAAGTCTTTAAACAACAATTTCTTTCATAAATAAACTTGTTTTAGAATTAATTATATAAAATTTAAAATTTAATGGCTTTTTTTTTCGAAAAAGTCGATAAAATAATTTTGGTTTTACAAAACGTTTTGAAAATTTAATTCAAAGTTCTTCAAACATATTTATTACTGACAAAAAAAAAATTGAGCTTAATTTCAACAAAAAATTTATGAACATAAAATTTTGATAAAACGTTAAAAATCACCAAATTTCGTTACATTTTTTATCTAAAAGACTGTCAATTTTTATATTCAAAACTTGTTAATTGGATATAAGACTTTCTTTGTGGCAAATAATTTATACTGGAAATTTATAATAATGTTTGATCAGCGTTACAAATTGAAATTATGACGAAATAAAATATTTCAACGAATTTACTATTACTTAGTTATCCTACAAATATTAACGGTAAGGTGACTGAAATCATTTAATGAGTACTTATATTAGCAATTTAAAAACATTTTATAGAATCGAAATATTTGAATAAAAGTTTTGCTGGGTATAAGCCCTTGAAATGTATTCATATATAAATTAATTTTAAATGATTTTTTTTTTTTTGCGAAAATTATAAAATTAAAAATTAGGTTGAATTTTTAATGTTTTAATTTATTACAAATATGATTCTACTCTACAAAATATCTTTATAAACCTTATCTATATAACTTCATTTGTTCAGAATAATTTTTGGTTTCAAATTTAAAACGCCAATATTATTAATTAATTTCTGTATTTTACCATAACTAAGAGTCTCGCTCTTTTTTCTAAATTAAATTTCACGATTTAATTATTAAACCTTTAAATGATAATATTAAACGTTTGTGAATGTGTGATTTATATATATTTTTTTTTATTCGGCGGAGGTTTTCACACGGAGGCTGTAAAGAGTTTCGGTCGGGACGTCAATTATTTTTTTATTTATAGCATTCATGTTACGCAATTATTAATCGTTTTACTGATTTTTTTTCGCTATTTCCCGGTTTTAATTTAATTTTGATAAAGAAATCCGTGGCTGCGTCGTTTGCAGGCCGTAGCCGGCAGGTACTACGCGCCGCACACCCTTTGTTTTCCTTCTCCAAAACTTAGTGACATCTCGCATTTTGTACCAACAACATTGACGTATCACGACATACAAAAAAAAAATCCCGTCAATCGGAGACAGAAGACTTGTGCGGTTCGTGTGACAGACAGAATGATTTCCTTCGCGGCCAAGCTTTATATATTTTTATAATTTATCGACCGCGAAGAGTTGTCGTGTTACCAGAACCGTACTCACTCCACGGGTTAATGAAACGTCTTAGGAAACGTGTACAATCAATGTACAATCAGTTGTTTTTGAAGTTCACCGAGTTCAAATTTTCGTCTTAAGAATTCTGTACCTAGATGACGTCGGTAACCATAAGCGCATTTATATTAACTATATTTCATTCTTAAAATTGATCAACAAATATATCTGCTCACATCATGTCTACATCGTTCGGATTAACAATAATAGTTTTCGGCGCGTACGAAATCATTTATTATCACTGATTGTTATACAATTGTAAACTGAAATTGTTTTAAATCGATATTTCCTTTGCTAGCGCAAATGGTGAGTGTCGTACGAATCTCATCGGGAGTAAATCAATTGTTTCGCTCTCGTCGGCGTTCGTATGTTTAATTGATTTCCGATGCAACGGCATCGTGTAGGGTCGTCAGACGAAAAATTATAATTAAATAATTCAGTTCGGAACGTGTGATTCGTAGCGGACGTTGAAATTTCGAAGACGAGTACAAGAATCAAATTTTTAGCATTTTATTAGCGGCAATCGGTAAGACTACCGAACTGCGGTGTACTGCAATGAAAACTAAACTTCAATTCCGAGTAGATAATAATCCAGGACAAAATAATATTTTCATGTTGATTGTCGTCTTAAGATAAATTAATCTACCATACGGTTATTTAGTCATTAACCATGCGGTAAGTAACTGAACAGGTTACATGTTTTTATAACATGTAACATAATTGTCTAGGTATCAAAGTCATATCGATAAATCGCTTCATTAAACTAAACAAGATAAAATCGATTGAGCCATATCTTTGGAAAAAAATATGCAACCTATTCTTTATGAACCGTTTCTATACGTTTATTTAGAACAAATTTTGAAAAAAATGTTACTTAAATTCTAAAATAAGGACCGAAAACCCCCTATAAAGCATTAAAATACAAAAAAGTGTAATACAACGTCGTGCACTTGGTTCTATGTAGTATAATCGAATTTATATTCGTTTTAGAGCTGTATAAAAAAAAAAAAAAACAAATTGCCTTCAAAATCCGTACTCTAGATATTATATACATATCGCAGATATAACTATAAATTTGTTTACTTAATATTACTTATTACTAATATTACTAATATTTACTTAATATTACTAAGTATTTTACTTATAAAGGTACCTATTTGTAAAAAACATAATAAATATAAATATATTTAAATTAATTAATTTATAATTAATAAATAAATAAATAAAGGTGTTTTATACAAATAAATATTTATACCAAGTGAAATAAGCTTCACTTAAAATTATTTTTTCAAAATACTTATTTCATTCCCATAATCTGTTATAGTTCTATTGGAATAGTTATTTTTAATTTTGTACACATAATGTGCCTAATACCAAACAAACGATCTAATATTTCTTCATTTTTATCAAAGTTCAATGTACTAAAAATATCTTTTCACCTTTTCATTTTCGTCGCTGAGCAGCTAAAAAGAACATACTTTTAGAAACTTATTTTTTGTGGCTTCTAAGATATAAAAAAAAAAGTAAACCTCTCCCCTCTCGCCCGTGTTTTCTTTGTTTTTTAGTCCAATGGACATCAATGCTCTTTGTTCCCATGACACATTACTTATTGTTTACAGACGTTTCACCCTCTTCTAACTGTTATATTTTCACCTTTACATTCTTTCAACGAGAGAAAAAAAAAATTAAGAGATTAATGTTAGCGAGGGAATTTTCTCTCATTTAACAGTGTGTAGTGTTTTATTAGATCATACAGTGAAGAATATTATTCTCGCAGAAAAGCGTAATAACAACTTCTTATTTTTGTTATTATCCAACTACGAAACAAGAATCGGACAAACATAACGTGATACTTTAAAATGGTGTGTTTTTAAAAATGTCACGTCTTGTTAACATATTATGTACTGCAGTCGACCGAGATTAAATTTCGTCACCATAAAACATTCGGTATTCGAGATGTTTGAAAATCTGTTGTACTTTTAAACAGAATCAATGTTTTAAGCGAATTAGGTGTGAGTAACCTAAAGTATATTACCTTCTGTTTTAGTCATATTCATTAATTAGACAAACATTGATTAATTATTTAGTAAACAAACTCATAACAAACATAACCCTCACTGAATAATCAGTGAACAGATGATTTGTTAAATAATATGATTTAATGTTATTGTTTTATATCTCTAAGATTTATTAATTTAACACTGAAATGTTCTAACCATAAAGGTATTAGTCTCTAGCTTTGTTTGTATTATACTATTTCCAGCTCATTTTGTTACGTCAATCTGTTTGTCAGACAAACTTTTCTTTGGTATTTCCGTTAAACCATGTCCCGAGATTCATTATGAAACGTTCGAAAAAACAAATGCCATTCATTTATCATGAGTATATGTTTCTGTATTGTTTTTTATTAAGCGTGTAATATTCATTGAATTTAACTATCACGAGTAATTTTAACAATTAATTTACCCTAGTGGGACCCAACCGAATACGAAATTACTGTTTTCAGTTATGTGAAAAGTAAGTGTTAAACAAATTATATTATATTATACTAGATAGGAAATTATGTGAAAAATAGCACTAGAACTGTAAGTCTATGGTTTACCAGAAAAAATATGACAATTCTGAAAATAGACTAGGGAGACAATTTCGTGAAATCCATATTTAAATGTGAGACCAGCGTGCAACGGTGATTCACGTCGAAACCGTATAAATATAATGTAGTTTTTAATACACAAACCGTAAATCCTGGGGTTCCTGCGACAGTCGTACACTGTTGAAAATTATTTTCTAAGTCATTGATTTGACATTTTTTCAATTTTCTATCTTCATTCGTGCAGCTGCTAAACTATACGTTGTGTTGAAAATTTGACAACGAATCATTTGATTACGTCACATTATTACGTTATAGCGACTTATTCGAATGCATTTGAAAAATAATTACGTTCTCGACAGCGTATTAGTATATCTAATTTTAAACGCGTTGCCGCATCGAGATCGTTACCTATGTGCGGCTAAATAATTTACTTTGAAGTTATCAGCCGCAGACATTTAAAATACTGTTTGTACGGTGACGACAAAGCTCTCGTTCTCCGTGGATTGAGTCCCATAAATAAAATGTTAATACATAGATAGGTGAATTGAGGCTGAGTATTATTTTAAAGTAGGCAAATTGATAGACGGATCTAACAGATTATGGAAACGTCACAAATTTACCAATCAGCTGATTATATGACCGAGCAGTGTGACATAATTTCTAAAAATTTTGTTAATCAGTCCGCAGTCGTCAATCGTGTTACACGTATTTCACTTAAAGTTAAAATCTCGTGTTAAACGTGTAGTTAAAATTTTTTTTTCAAATTAAATTCTTAGAAGTAGAAAAAATAAAGAAAATTGTGATAATTGATAGTTTTGAGTTTCGATTCCGAAAACTTCTAACAAATGATATACAACGTGAGTGTAATGTAATGTTGTTTAAAGTCGTGTAAATGTTATTTTAAATGTGAAAATAATTTTGATACAATAGAAGAATTTAAAGAGCATAATTACCAAAACCAGAACAAAAATGATTAATTTGAGAATAATTTATTAATACTACTAATAAACAAGCCATTGATGATAAATGTAGAATAAATACAATGACGTAGAAAGAATAACAACTAGCGATGTGTCGCTAATTAAAAGAAATATTGGTTATGCACGTACATGTGTTTATCCAAAATTACGAAATAGCATTTTCTTTATGTACATAAAAATAAAGAGTAAAAACAAGAGACATTTTTATTGGCGAATGATAAACTTAATAAGCATCGTTGGATTTTCAACGATATCAAATTTAGAGGTATTATGTAAGTACAAAATATTTACATTGATGGTAGATTTAAATCTTGTCCAACATTTTTTTTTTTTTTGCAAGGTTTTAGAATTTACTACCAAAGAAATACTGAAACTTATGTGCAATTATTTAAACATGTATTACAACGTCGTAATATAAATGGTTTTCTGTTTTTTCCTACATAGATTTTGAATCCGCAATTCACTATGCTGTAAAATTTGTATTACCTACAGCTCAAATCAAGGGATGCCGTTTCATCTAGGGCAATGCTGGTGGAAAAAAATGCAATCTCTTAGTTTAACAAAAGTTTTCAAACAATACAACTCTGAAACAAGTCAATTTTTAAAATTTATTTCTGGGTTGCCTTTCCTACATCCAGATGAGGTACAAGAATGCTTTCAAAATGATTTACTATCCATTTAACTTATTGAAGACGAACGAATTAATAAATTCATAGAACACGTAATGAAAACTTACATTACAACAGATACAAGTATCCCTCAAATTCTCCGGGCTGAATTTGCACCAACGACAAATCGGACAACCAACTGTTGTGAGGCACTTCACTCTAAATTGAACAATCTATACATCGCTAGCCATCCAAATATTTACAATTTTATTGATGTTTTACAAGAATATTCAGTCTTAAACATACATAAAAGTATGAACAGATAAAATTCCGTCAGTGGTCGAAAAAACAAAATTATATTCGAGAAAAAATGATCGAATATAGTAATAAATTATTGACCAGATTCAAATACGTCAAAGCCGTTTCGTTTAAATTTTTACCTGTTTAAAATATACAATTTTATAATTTTAATTTTTTTTTTTTTCTACATAAACGATTGACAAATAATTGAACTATTATGAAGTGTATAAACAATTAAATTGCAATTGAGTCACAATTCAAATTACCACAGAGACGCAATTCATCTAACGCCAAAGCATTAATTCTTCGCATGCATGCCGCCCCGAGGTTATTTGATGCCGAACACTATTATATACACGTGCGTGTGTGTGTATCATACAGGAAGTTTCACCGAATTTCGAACGAGACGTTCTTCCGTACGTCGACCGGAGTTCTTGTTGTGCACCAGTCTTTTCATTCATATCACAGCGTACGACCGCGCACGAATGTCACGAACAAAAGTTCTTTCTATTAATCGTTCATCTTATTAATGGTGGAAATCATTGGATCCTTTCCGGGGCGAAAAAAACATTCTGCCCGTAGCGTGCGACGAGTGGGCACCGCGAAACAATGCGTTCTAGTTAGCGGTGGGCTGACCGCCGACAATAGGTATCGTAACACGAATACGTGATTTCCGAGCGCGCGCGAAAAAAATAAAAATAAAAATCAACGCGACAACGCCTAGTCGCGGCAAACATAATATCGCGCGGTCGAGGTTCGTGGAATGAAATGTATGAATAACAAGCGTTATTTTTTGTTATTTTTTTCGTTGTAAAACAATAATTCGATTTTCGAGATTCCGACCGACCGACCGACCGTACGTACGTACGTACGTGCCTACATCGAACGTGTATACCTCTTACCTACCATCGCACGGGAAGAAAAATAAACCGTGATTGCCGAAATGAAAAATGTCCTTTGTCGGAAATGTTTTCGGTCGGAACCACTGTGGAACTATGCCGTGTACACTGCGGGCGGCTACGGTAATTTTCCATCTAGCCAACCGGCATATTACCGGAAAAAAAAAAAAAAAAGACTTTGTAGTACACTGCGTGTAACGTACAGAAGGGATATGCTAGCGAATCTCATCGGTTTATATTGTATTATGCGACGTATATTCGTACGTGTATAAAGTATACGCTCGGGCGTGAGTAGGTGCCCGCGTAATTGGTGGCTAAATAATGTTTTTTTTCTCCTACACGTGTACAACGCCGACGCAACTTTTTCGATTATACGTGTGTATGTGTGTTGTTTTTCGATTGTTGTTGAGTCGCGTATTCAACACGTTACTTGTACGGGTCGTGTAACGATTGGAGATTGTCGACGCAGTCGACGTCCATAATATTGCAATGTGCAACAGACACATCATCGTCAAAGGTGTATGTTTATCAATTATATATATATATATATATATATGTGTGTGTACGCGTTTGACAAGTATTTCAAATATTTATTCAAGTGTACGACGAACGAAATACTTGTGTAAATATGTATTGAAATATATTTTCTGTTAAATATTTGAATGCAGTACGTCAAGTGTTTCAAATATTAGTTCACGGAAGCGCTTTTCGGCACGACGTTTACGACCTATGTAGTTAACAATTTTGAAAAATTTCCGAGTCACCGATGCGCACTCAATTCCACCGATAGCAACTGTTGACGGCCGGCCGTTCGTCAATATAAAATATACACATTATACGTGATCATGGTTTATATCTACACGATTGCGTTGTATTTTCTAATCAGCAACTTTAGATCTGCGACGAAACGATTCGAAGCGAAGTATAAAATATTACTAATACGTTGGTGTCAGTTTTCCAATTTTTATTTAATTTTTCTGATATTTGTACTATTTCAAAATTATTTCGAAATTAATTTAAGATAGACAAAAAAAAAAAAAAAAAAAAAATGAAAATGTTATTGTTATCGAACGAGTGTTCAAAATAAATATTACAATTATTTCTAAAACGCGTCGAATGCTCCGGTGACGGTTTGCGCATTACAAAAAACATATTTTACTCATAATAATATTATGAAAATCAATGATATATTTTCGTTCAGATCACTCGGGCCGAAACACTTTTTCCTCGTTTTTCCCGTAATCGAGCTAGAGATTCGGCAATATCGTCGAACATACCGAAATATCTAATAACACCGAGGTACGTTTGGTCGCGATTCGCTCGAAACGAGACCACGAGTAATACAAACATATTCGATAGTTATACGACGTTCCGTACCGTGACAGAGATGGTCACATAACATGCACGTGGCACATTCGTTCCGAATCTCGTTGGCTGCGCGAGCTTCGCTCGTTTTCGAACCGTCTTATCCCGCCGTCACATTTAAAATGTCTAAATTATCGTGTCGTGCATGAGCTGCACTCGTATAAAGATTCTGTTACCATAGCATTATCATCTGTAGAGGGAATAAGATGCAAACGGTGTGTAAGGATATTTCATGTGTATACCTGCGTACGTAATCGCACGGGGTGCCGAAACGATTTTCACTCGTTCGTCTTTATTGTCGTTTAGTCGCGAATAGTTCTTAGATTTTGTAGATAATCTGTGAGCCGTGGACGATTTGTATCTTATCTCATTCGGTGGAACACGGTGCGCGAAACGAATTCGTGTTCTAGATGTTTATCCAAAATTAAATAATATCCTTACCCAGATTAATTCACTACGCGCAGCTGGAGTCCTTATGGTTGACGTGCACTAAATTAGAAAATGTGCTGTTACATCGACGTTCAAAACAGATCAATACCAAGTAGAATAAATTCGTCCGCGAAATGTAAACGATGATTTTACGTTGTCAAATTACGTTTTCGATTATGATTTATTTATTTATATATATATATATATATATATATATATATATATATATATATAAAATGAATAAATTAAATTAAACAGCAGTGGTTATTTTAATTTTATATTGCATATTATTGGTCTGATATAAACAAATCAAAATACGAACATATCTTACGATTGCACGTATCGATAAAGTTGTAATTATGATTGCATTAATATCAACTTTTTGTTGGATAAATTGTCAAGAAAAATTATCTTATAGTTTATTGAAGTTAAGTTAAGTTTTAGTACCAATCTATATTCCAGTCGTATAAAATTATCAATACATTTTATTTGGACATTAATAATCGTTCGTTGACGTTAATACAAATATTTTATAATTCGACGGTAAAGCACTTAAACAAACATAATAACAATAATAACTGTTATGATTTTTATTATTATCTATTGCGCGTTACACATCATTGGATTCGTTGTAAAATATTTCCTAAATCATTAACATTATACAAACCGTGTACAATGATAGCAGATTATACGGAACGTTCGTTGACAATTTTTGATCAACTATTTATCCTTTCTCCTTGAGTATTACTATATAAGTATTAAATATATTACATGCATTAAGTTCAAGATAGTCATCACAATTTATTCACTGTAAACCTGCACAGTAAATATTATATTTCCCAGTATGTACGGTTTTAAAATTAAAAAACATCACAAGATGTGTTACAGGATACGTTATGCCTACGTCCGTATGCACAATTGATCGTTAAATTGTGGGACTATGTTATTGCACTATGCGTATTTAGTTCGGTAACGATAGTCGTCTACAGAGAACAAACTCTTTCGAATTGGGTGATGTAAGTAAACATATACTAAAAATCCGATAAACGATTCCGTGTAACTTTGTGATATAAAGAGAAAAAAAAGTCATCGAAGTAATCATTACATTTTCCACTTAGATGCGTAACAAGGATAATGAGATGAGACCGCATGAAACTTTTCCAGATTTCCGATGTAGATTAAGCGACACTTTATGCGTCACGCTTTCATTGACATATTTTCCGAGTACACTTAATGGCTGAGCTTACCGAAGTAAAAATAGTTATATAACTATTTCAATACAAAAAAATTGCAAAGCTTGCACTAGAAGTGCTAATATAAAATCTTAAAAAAAATTGACGAGTTAAAGAGAGACTACAAATATCTGAATATAAGTTATATGCATAGTCGATGGCATCGAATAGTAATAAAATAAGATTTTAATTTTATATACAATTACTCCTTATTATTATGCATTGGGAACATTTGGTAAATAATAACATTGAAAGTGACAATTTCAAAACAAATACAATAGGTCAACTCTATGATAAATTTAATACGAAGCGTACGATTAAGATAAGAAGTTCGCGAGATAAAACAAGGAAAAACATTATTTTGAATTCGATGTCTGCACCACTTCTAGCCACCGCGTCCGGTTGTTCGTAGTTATAATTTTATAACAATAAAATATTAAAAGAATGGTCACGATGAATTAATTTCGATGAGCGGGCATAATAATTTCATAACAGCGGTTCGCCGGCAACAGTTTCTAGTGCACCGGCAAAAATAGTGAAAGCCATAAAACAATTTTAACAACCATTTATGACAGCGATAGTACTTGATCGCAGTAGATCTGCGGTGACCACGTGGTGATCGATAATCGTATTTATTTTAGCACCGTGCGGTCGTAATTCGTTACGTGCGTTTATTGTGCGCGAGCGCCACACAAGATCGTTTGGCAGTTTACTCTACATTACCTCAGCGAGCCAATACAGAAGTTTCACTCGGAAAAATCAAACGTCGGCAATGAATGCCGATTAAATTAATTTCAATAAAATATTCCGACATTTACGGTAGTATTGGAAATGTTCCTCTTGAGTAAACTTTTCGTTCGACACATCGATCGGCCTCGAAATCGCGCGGCGATAATAATTTTGAAAACAAAATTGAATTTATCACGAAGTCGTTTCGATGTAGTTTTTTTTCTTTTATTTTTTTATTGTGAGTTGTCTTTATGAAAAACTTTTTTTTTGTTTTTGTTTTTCGATTAAATTTTGCGTATGAAATGTTAATAAGATCATCTCAATGATGAATTCAAATACGTTTTCATCACCCTCGCGCGGTGTTATTGCACTAAACAATTTTCCCCCGAAAACCGTATAATTTTATGGTACAGATAAATAACGCTAGTGTTTGTTAAATTATCAAAAACCTGCCCCCTACGAAGTTGAATCCTGATTACTAGAATGTAACATAATGCTTTCTACACTCGAAACATATACCTTAACGAGCGAGATGAGTCGATTTGATTCGTTTAAAAACGTCGAGTACGTGTGTAAAGAACTATTGCCGTTTTAAGTTTTTATAAACAAATTACGCATTTGTTTTTCTGTCATGCAGTTTTCCGTTTTATTATTTATACATTTATAACGTGTTCAAAGGTAGCATCTTTACGAGTAGTTTTTCAGCCTCCTCGCATAATCTCAGTTTCGAAATGATTTTTCTTTTTTTTTTTTTGATGAATTCGATTTTCCACGAAACCGTAATTTTTTTTTTTTGCTCAATCTTATTCATTGACGGGAAATACACGGTGAACTTAATACGATAATGAATTATACAAGAAATCTCTATATAAATGTGGGTCTTATATATCGAAAATGTTGGGGGGGGGGATATAAAAGCCTAATAGAAATCTTTTTTGAATATTTCACCAATCGTATGATGTCAGAGGCCGGACGGTCAATGGTCTTGCAGCCCGACATTATGTATGTTATAACAAACAAGTGGGACTGCTACGTGTAAAATATTATGGTAATTGAATTTGACTGTGCGCTTATTAGATGTTATTTTTTACAAGTTTGCTTTTGGAAATTAATAAGTGCGATAAAATGATAATATAGCAGTATATTGTGCTTACGCGTGAAGTTCCGAAGATGCATGATATAATAACATTACAATATATGTTATATTATAATCGACTCCACACGGGAGCTCAACCGTGATGTGACGGTAATGGTTTTTTTTATAATAATTTATTTGGTATAAGTGGTTATTATAGAATAGAAGACCATTCTGATGCTGTGAAAGACGAACGAGAAAAAAGATTTGTTATTTATAATGAAATCAATTCGGGATGGGATTTTCGATACCCGCGGAGGAAAAAAATGGGACGAATATACAGTGCGAAGTTGTTTAGATCAACGTCCGCCTGTAATAAAAAATAAAAAAAATCTGAAATATTATTGTTGTTGTACGTTGCGATTCATTTCGTGTCCGGAAAAATTATCACTGTGGTATTATTAGAAACATAATTATAACAAATAAAACGTTTTTTCCTATTTATTACCATGATTATTTTTTTATATTTCTTTTTGTCCACCACCGTCGGTTTGATTAGACCATAGTTTTATCATTTTACTGTTTAGGACTAGATACGTTTTTATGCACCATGCAGAGGATAGCCGTACATTCTGCTTAGGAAAAATGGTAGTGATTGATATTCTCGGGACATACAGTCTAGAGCAGCAGATCTTAACCTGTGGTACGTGCACTACAAATGGTACACGTAAAGCTCGTAGGTGGTACGCAGAGAATTTTCTTTTAAAGAAATGGTTTAATTTTTATAATTATTAATATTAAAAATTAATTTTTATAATTATTACCATTCAGTATTATTTGGTTTATTTGATATTAGCCGATTTTATAAATGTCTACAAAATATGAATAAAATAAATGTAAGGGACAGCTTCAAAAAAAAAAAAAAAAATGATTAAGTCAAGTGGTACGCGAACATTTTCCAAAATATGTAAGTGGTACGCGAGTATCAAAAGGTTGGGAACCGCTGGTCTAGAGCAAAGTCAATCAGACCCATCAGTTACCGTAATTCTTTATGTATCGATTACTATTGTTCATATTATTATGGGTGGAAGAAACATTAACAACTGTTACGATAATAATAATCAGATGACTCAAAACGTTTCAATTGTATACCGTTCAATACCGCCTATACAAAACAGACCTACTTAAAATATATATTTCCGATTGTTCGACAGATCGGTGAAGTTATTATAGTTATTGTTTCAAACACCGTATTCTGAGATCGCGATGGTTAATACCATCCGTTGGTAACGATAATATCGCATTACGCTGTTTATTTAAAACAAACCGATATTTAATTTGCAAAGAGTGTAAAACGATGATTATTGCTTCTATTATTTGAAACTGACGATATGAAATCTTTACCAAAACCATGTTTTACCACCGAATTACATTTTCGTTTTTATTTGTTTAGATAAGATTAAAAAAATACATTTGAAAGCGGTCTTAAAATTAAAAATAAATTATAAACTTGTCGTTAAGATACGAATGAATTACAAATGAGAAACATCTTTATTTCGTCTGGCAATGACAGTGTAGGTAAGTTGAGTAGTACTTGTTGTATGTTGTAGTAGTTGAATTATATGTTTACTATAATTATTCAAAAAAAATTGTTTGCGATATTGGTTGTCAATTTTAATCAAATTGTTTTAGTATTTAGTAATTGAACATCATATAATAATAACATAATTATCTATTATTATGCATAATTATTGTACAACGGTAGATCAGTTATTTTAACGTATTAATAAAAAAAGTCTATTTATATCAGCCAAAGTAGGATCAATTTTTATAAGGGTTTTCTGTAACCATTCAGAGTTGTATTTAATTATAGCCGTTATATATTCATTGTTCGTAAATAATCATTTTCCTGAAGACATTTTCTTTCAGTCCCACGTTTATGACATACAAATGAAACGAATTTTTCGTAGAATTCAGATCGTTGTTAAATATAAAATAGTAGGTACAATGCTAAAATAAACATTTTCATTTTCATTTTTTACATCCTTATTTTTACAGATTAATATTTTTTAGCATCTATAATGGGTAATGACAAATTATTTAATAATATATAAGTAACAAGTTCATATTTTATACCGAATATTTGGTAATTAAAATTATAATCCATGTTGTAAATCCATTTCCCTTGAGCATCTCTGATAAGAAAGTTCAGGAACCACCACTAGCTTGGCGGCTTCTTTTCATTCACTTTGTCAACCCTTGTAAATAATTCTGAATCCATATGCTTACGGAAAATTTAAAATATTATGTTGTATAATATTTTACTTTGTCATGTTATTTTATTGCTATTTCTCATAATAAATGTTATGTACACGTTTCTGAATAACAATAATATTTTAAAACATTAATTTATTACTTCAAATGAGTTGTAGATCGTCATAATAATAATATCGAAATATTTTATAAGAAAACAACAAAAACATGTGCAATTTCTTTACAATATTGATACATATCGAAATTTAATTGATTATTGACGATTGATACTTAAAAAAAACCAATCAATTTATTTTTGACAGAAAAGCTGTGTCATCGCAACAGATGGTTTAGGAATGAAGAATGACTAATCTGGGTTTTATGACGGATTTTTTTTATTATTTATTTTACAAAAATAATAGATAACGCAAATAAAATCAAATGCAAAAGGATTTTGCAGGTTTTTCCAATCGCTACCGAAGTGTACTCTTGTCGCATCGTCGCGAGAGAAATATTTAGGGTTATCAACTTATTTATTGTTTGAACTCTTTACTACATCCACCGACATAATCTGTTGACCCCACGGGCGCGTACAATGAGACGTATCATTCTGTAACGTCTCTGCGGTCCTCCTCCTTCCGTCGTCGACGCACTCTGCGTCGTTGTCATGACTTTCAACTTGAGTGTGTTTATAACATATTTATGTACCGCGTCGGATTTAGTGATGGCCTGGAGTGGCGGTAAACAAACATGTGACACGTGAAACGGCAAGTTCGGAAAGAAAAATAAAAAAAGTGTACATGCAAGCAAACACAATACACTTATAGACAACGCTCGTGGACGGGGAAAACTCTTATATGCGAAAAGTCGGTGTTCCCGGACAAAATTAACATGAATATGAAAAATGAAAAAATAAATAAAAAAAACATTAAAAATTAAAATCTCCCGCGTGCAACAAAGTTTCGTTTGCGAAACACGATATACAACGTATTCCACCACGTGTTGAACACCTAACACATGTTGTGCGTCATACACGATCGTGTACGTTGGAACCTAAATCGAAGTCGTAAAGGCTGGAACCCGATTGAGCACGGTTGCAATCAAAAAATAAGGACCCGAAAAACCCCAAAAAACAACACGATTGAGCATGGAAATAGGTGAGACGTTGCCACTTTAAGAAAATACGTTTGAACATAAATATTTAAAAATAAAAATATTTTATTGGGTTTTTTTTTTTTTCCGGACCCAATAAAACTGTACTTGAAAGTTCTAATATTCGCCAACTATTTGCCTCTCTTGGATAAAATAATTTTGTATTTCATCTGTTACCATCATGAAATCATGATAAATTTGCAAAATATACACTATTTTCGAAGGAACGCAAGCACGGGACGACAGAACACACTGACTGCGGCCAAGTTTTCTTTGCGACGCACGTACGTACAGTAACAGTTAATCACAGTTAAGCGCAGCCGTTGTAGATACAATTCTGGTTTCTTATCCGTCCCAGTTATTTTCAAATTCCGTGGGCACCCATCGATCGATAGCATCATTTTTCGACTGTTACGTCAGCTACCTATTAGTAAACGGCACTTACGTGCTGATGAAAATCTAACAACGTCGTACACAGTATTTCTTTTTTTCGTCGGGCTCAATCGGTTCGATGTTAAAATCTGGTATCACCGGTCGTAACCAGTCGAACCGAACGGATACGTTGAAAAATGTACGCACGCGCTCGTGCGTTCCTGCCGTGCGGATTTCGTGATCGAACGGACACCGTTTTCGTTTCCCCTCGGACTTCGAGCCGGTCCGATGGTCTTGCGTCTGAGCGTGTAATCGTTTTCGCGAACGGTCTCACGAGCAATACTACGCGAGCAAACTTCGTATCTGACGACTATTACGAAGACCGTATGCTAATCGCATGTCCGTCCGCGTGCACCAGTGCAGTGTACAGCTGCTCCGTACGACATTCGAGGCGCCGTCGAGTGGTATTTTACGGGAAAAGCGACCGGAGAGTCATATTATTATTATTACTATTACCATCGTCAATACGATCGTGTAATATGCGCGCGATAACGGTACGTGGTCCCGTGCGACGGCCCAGTGAAATACTCTACGACGGATGAATGCGAAAATTCCTCGGCCGCCGCTCCCTTACACATGGTAAACAGTGCATAATAATCTACACATTATGTATAATGTAAATTATATTGTACAGTGAAACCTTTCTATAACAGAATCGCCTGGGACGAAACATTTTTCCGGTACAAAGAGTTTTCCTCCGTAGAGATGTAGAGAAAAAAAATCAAGTTTCAAGAATGAATGTATAATGTATGTGTTAAAAAAATTATATTTTAGGTAAATACTATGTACAACGAAAGTTAATTTTTTAAGGGAGATTATAATGTATGATTTAATATTTTAACGCGTTTGTGTGATATACTAAAAACTAAAAGAAAAAACCCTTTTTAAATAGTAACATATTTGTACCTTTTTTATAATTTAAAAAAAAATAGTTTTTAATGTTTGATTGATTTTTGTGATTAAAAAACAGTACGTTCAGCACACTCTCGGACTAAATACCTACATAATTATAATTTTTCTTTAAATAATTTTATTTACCGTTTACAGAGAGTAATTTTACTAAATGGATCACGAGATTTATTATCCGTTTCCGTTTCGTAGAGGTTCCGTCTTAGAAAGGTCAATTTTATATAATATTTGCACTGGGACATTTTCCGTTATAGGGAGGATTCCGTTCAATAGAGGGTCCGTTATAAACAAGTTTTACTGTATATATACATCCGCACGTGTGCACGGTATATGTTACTATAAACCGCCTTTGGATGATATCAATTTATTGTAAAACGCTGGAAAATAAACGGATATGAAATTACGCCGTCGCTACAGGAATCGCGAGGTTATACTCAATCGATCGTATCTTATCAACCGTACGGCAATGGATCGTCGTCAATTTATCGTTACTACTATTGTCGTTGTGATTTACGTGTCGTTTCGATTGAGTTATGAAATTGAATTCGAATAATTACAGTTGACTACCATATATTATTTCTACAGGTCTTTAAATATTTGAATAATATTAAATTTGTAAATTGTCGTGTGTATTTATCAATATTTATGAACAAACGATTCATTTTCTATACAAACTTAAAAATATTTCGTTTGATTACGTTTTTTATTTACTGAATAATTAATAAACGAACGAACATTATATTTTAGACTACTGTCAATGCAACAATTCAATTAAACAACAATAAACAAACGATACATTTTAAATTGACGACGATCGATAAAATAATCTGATAAAATTAATATGATAAATTTGATAAAATTAATTGACGGTATACCGTAGTTTGACGATTTTAAAATACTCAGTGATAAACCTCGATTTTCAGGTGAGTTTGATCGCTGAAATTTAATAAAAATATTTTTATACTTATACAATCATTCATAGTATGATAAGTATATAGACGATTAAAATTAATTTAATTCATAATTGGTTGTGTTTTAGCGGATTTGATTGAACATGAAAAAACACTGTGAATATTATTATACGTATCTGCTAAAGGTAGATTAAATATTAAACAAATTTTTATTTTTTAAACGCACTTTTTAACTAACATTATACACTCGACACTATAAATGTATTCAACAATTGTTGCTACCACTCTCTTATCTATTGTTTACCAAAATCAATGATAGATTCTTTTTGCAATTTTCCGTCGATTTCTGAAGATTTATTTCATATACTTGTATTTATATTGTTATGCTAATAGAAGTAATAAATCTTTGATTCAACAAAGGAAATTAAAAATAATGTAGGCCATAAAACAATGAGAATTTTAATTGTTTTAATAATTGTTTAAGAATTTTTTAAAACGTGTACATTTTTTGATGCATGGATAATCGTGTTGACCGAATAATAAAAACAATTCCACTCTGAAATGTATACATTCTAGGTTCAAACTTATGATAAAACGGTCGTCGAGCTCTGGCTTTTGTTTTTGTAAAGCATTATGTAGAACGTAGTTAATGTTTAGAGGTTGACGAAAAAAATTGTTTTTGGGCTTTATGAAATGGATTTTCTTCCATCGATTATTTTCGGTTTTTCCCTGTAACACATAAAACCACCCCCTATACCTGTATGCTGTAATTAATCGTAGAGGAAACATTCAGTTCATATGCGAAATTCATATAAATATGATATTGAAGGGATTCGTTTCTATTATGATCCAACTTTTATTGTGCACTACTGCGGTGGAAGCATTCGGTTTTAAAATAATTGCACCAGAATGTGGTTGCAAAGAGAACGCATTCGAGAACTCTAATAAATTGTCTGGTTTAATTCGAAATATTTCGTTTATTGCATACTTCATTTATGTATTTTATTAATACAATTTTGATTAAATTTTTTTTTCATTTTCTAAAGCAAAAAGCAATTATCGTGTTTTTAAATAAAAATTAAAATAAAAAAAGATACTGTGAAACATTTGAGTGTTGCGTTAACGTTCTACTGAATGAAAAAAATGAAATGCTTTATTCATTATATAAAGAAGTTCCATTTTACTTTACAAAACTCTGTTGCACACAAAAGAGTATTATATATTTTCTATGTACGATTCTTAGAATTGCATCGAGTATATTATTATACGTTCTCGTAGTGTTATTTCACCATATTTTTAAACGTTATACTAGGATAAACATATAATAGAAATTTGTGATTGCACTTTATTTTACTTGCACAGTGCACTCTTTTAAGTCAAAAAAATAATAATAATAATAATAATAATAATAATGCATAGGTATTCAGCGCAAACAAGGGACGACCAAATTAAAACGGCCGTTTAGAATAATCTTAAGTACACATGTGACGCGTACCGGAATGATGGTTCTCGAACTGAAATAAGAAAAAAATCGTTTGACGAGTTACTAAAGGAAAAAAAACAAACAAACACGTTATACAATTGATGTATATCGTCCGACAATGGATACTAATTATAATTTTGTTGTTATCGTGTTTTCCGCGACGTCTTGTTAAATTACATATGACCAACGAACACGCAGCTCAGCTCACCATGGGCCACTGCGGAGCAATGTTTTTCAAACACAACATTTGTTTTAAATCGATTTCATTAAGAATACATGGTATCATTAATGGCGCTCCAAAAATTATGTTTTAATAAATATCTACATAAAATGCTTCCGAAATATTGTTAGACCGGTAATATTTTATCGTCTGGAACGTAAGTCAGCTCTGACAGATCGTACGAAAATAGAGACGAAAGAGAGACTGTAACGTCCGATTGCACGGTCTTATAAGTGAAGGATTTGGCGATAACACATTTCGGCGAAGGTGATAAATAATACCCCGAAAGCCGGTGTGTTCTGTCGTTATATAAATCATGAAGACTGCTACCGCATATAAGACGAGAATTAATGTGCATTTTACATTTTATAATAGAAACAACGGATGACGCTGTTTCGAAAATCGCATAATGCCTACTTGTCGTACCTGATATTTTTGAGCCATCGATTATACAACTTACGACTTTTGTACAGATTTAAGTGCCTGCATTGATCAAAGAAAACGTATTCTACGGTAATATTTATAACATCGCATTGTTCGAATCCGTTCAACAAGTATTTATAGATTGTTTTATGGAAATTATAAACGGTTCTTCTTAAATAGGATACATTTAGGGAAGCGAAAGCCATCGGAGTATACTCTCCCATTGATGACCTACTCTACATCCACCACTACTGTTCTTAAAATAAAATTCGATATTATTGTTGTTAGAGTTTTATTGTTATTACAAAATTTCGCTGCTGGGTTGTTGAACGTGGAGAATTACTCTCACGTTATGTCATATAGTAGATAATACAAATACGACCTTTGGTAATTTTTATTTGTTTATTTTTTCTGTTTATTTATTAACAATTTGTTTGGTGATAATTTAGCGATATCGTTTACATAGGAATTCATTCCATTATGTGTTCCGATATCCAACGCAAACGTCTCTTGAAAAGTTTTGATGTTCAGAGAACGTTTTATGGTTCCGTTAATCGTGCTAGACGGTATTACGATCAAACGTTACGTTTAAAGTTTTCAACTAACAGGAATATTTTTATGATCATTGTCTACACGGTCGATTACAGACGTTTTTGAAAATAGATATCCTTACGCGACATTTTTTCTACGTTTTTTCAACCGCGTGGTTACGTCAGGTCAACGGTTCTTCTCGTATAATTTAATACAGTATTCTGCTTACACTGCCGCAGTTTAATTGATGAGATGAAAATCGTCAAAGAATAAAATGAAAAAATGAAGTAAAACGCTCACGAAGATTAACAACGAATAAGACTATATAAGTCGAAGCCATTTAGTTATCGGTTCACAGAAATGATGATAACGATATTGTATTACATATAATACACGATCACGATCGGATATCCCGAGTATGTATTTTACACGGTAACATCGAATCCGAAGAAATCGATTTTCGAAATTCAACTGAAAATCAAATCCTTTCGGGTGAATTGTGAACTTATTAGCTTTTTTTTTTTTTATTGTACACAGGTCGATTTGTACTAGTTCACGATCAATAATATTTTACGATGACCTTATGAAGACCACACGTAGTCATTTTAGTTGTACACGGTGCATCTACAAGTATGCGAAAACCAGCGACGTAGCCAGGATTTTATTTCGGGAGGGGGGTCAAGTCAAAAAAAAATAATAATAATAAGTAATTTTAACTATTCTTATTAATCAATCAAAAATTAAATTCATAATGACCAACAGAATGCTATATTATGTAAATATTGTTTCTATTGGTTCTATCGTCTATGTATATATATCTACCTCATACCCAGTTATATGGTATACGTATACTAGTACCTATATATATATATATTTATGTGTGTGCTAACCGTATTATTTTGTAGTTTTGTCCATAACATATTATAATTAATTATTAGGTTTACCAGTACAAAAAAAAGCATTGTAAAAACACTAGCATTTTCGTTCCACTCAGATTCTAAAAAAAATTTCGTCGATGACATTTCGGGGGGGGGGGGGGGGTCCGGACCCCATGAACCCCCCCTCTGGCTACGTCCCTGGCGAAAACAAACAACATGAACGATATTCAATCGTAAACATGTATAATTATTTATCCATCGATTTTTATAAGTAACTCTTAGCAATCAAATAATTCACTTATAATTTATGTTCAGTTCATTAAATTATAGCCATCACAATATCTATCACAACAGTTGTGATATTATTAGTTATTAATAGCCGCGATTACATTTTTTTTAATTGGTACATTAGAAACATTCATAAAAGAAATGCGAGCGAAGTCTTGCAACGTATTTTTAAGTAGAAAAGTAACAAAAATATCAAATATCTATTAAACAAATCAAAATTATGATGAATTTAGAATATGTCATTTTAATTGGTACCCAATAGGACTTATGGATAGCAAACAGAATTTGTAAAAATAAATTACTTTAATCGTTGCTGATAATAAATAATACTATAGATAAATGTTAAAATGTTAATAAATAGTTTCATGTTAAATTATTTCAAACATATTGAATTTAAATATCATATTACTGAGCTGTTATATTTTCAGATAATCAAAATAATTAACACAGCGAGTTTCCTAAAATCAAAGTACCATATTACATATAATATCTCATTACCATAGCTTAAAATTGGTTAAATATTTTCAACTTCATGTCACCATGAATATTTAAAATAAATAGCCTTTAATAAAATTAAATCTGTATAATATTGTTTTAGTACGAAGTAACAAATATTGATTTTGTAGTGTACGAGTTGTAAAAAATTTAAAAACTACACCCTACATTATTCTATAAACAAAACATTTTCCCCGTCGCTCAGGATATACCTAGAGAAGTGTAAGCATACATAAATTACTATAATTTTTATTATATATACCGCATCATATATACTTACGTACTAGACAACGTACTTTATAAACATGAGATCAATATCATAGAGTAAATTTAATATCAAGCGATTTCTATTATTGTACACAGAAGCGGATTTATCTTTTTTATGGTTATAGGCACCAACAATTTGCCACCCCTATAATAGGTGAACAAGTTACAATACCCCTTCAAAACACCTACTCAAAATATTAAATATATAGACAAAAGTAGTGGACATCTATTTGAATTTATCTATTTTCCAATTTTTGATATGTTTGATGTTTTTTAATAAAACACTACAAAATTTGACGCCCCAAATTTTGCCGTCTTAGGCAGCTGCCTACAGTGCCTAAAGGGAAATCCGCCTCCGATTGTACATATATTTTTCATTGAATTAATTAATTCATTTAATTTCATTGAATAGTTTTACATTATTATGTATTTAAATATTTTTTAAATCATTCGTTTGAATTTGTTTTATGAAATAGGTGATACGAAATGAGATTTAAAAAAAAATCTTATGAATCATTCTTTAAATAAAATCCAATTTAGTTTAATAACTAATGAGTGTCAAAAGGCCATAAACTACGAAGAAGAAGTTTGACTACAAAAGAACAATTAATAAGTGGACCGACAGTATAATTGTGATGATTTTTGTTTATATATCGTCTGACATTAACATTGTGAAGGTGAACTAGGAATTTTAATTATACTATTTTCAAACTTAAATCGTAATAACACCAAATTTTATTTTATGGAGAGTATAGATGTGTGCAGGGGCGTATTCAGCTCTTCTTTCAGGGGGGGGGGGCGAATTTTGAACTCAAATCATAGGTTCTTTTCGACAGTGTACAGATTATAAATAAATTGGCGGATCAACATTTTTCGATCGTTTCGCTTGCTTAAACTTCTAATTTTTACCCACTTTAATAACCCATAACATTAATTATTGTAAATACATTCAACAATTTCCAGGGGGGGGATCGCCCCCCCCCCTTGTATACCCCCCTGGATGTGTGTACAGATTAACCATAAGTGAATATCAATGGTACTTCCTAGTAGTTACCGTGGTACTAAAATCGCTTAGATATTCCATTCTCTTGTCTGTTTGTCTGAATCCTAAATTTACGATTTTTATTTGGTTAACTTAAAGACAATAATCTAGTCACAAGTTAATGGAATTTTCACGTTCATAATAAAACATATTTTTAATTCAATTAAATATTTTGTTAAAAGCATTAATCAAATGCAATAAGGATCTTAACAAAAAGTAATATTATTACACTCATATTTTCCGTCATTATTGTTAGTTATTGTTAAAAACCAATTTATTACTTTAAGGGACTTATATGAAAAATAGTTTCTACATAAATACCGTTTGTTGTATGAAATGCATATTAAAAAATAAAAATAAAATAATGTGAAAAAAAAAGTATTACTTAAAATAATAAAAAAAACAAAAGATGAAAATAATATGCACTTAACACATTTAAATGCGTTTAACTATACTTAACAATTTCAATGGACCTGTTAACTGGTATTTAATTTTATCCTGTAAATATAGTGATTTGAATAATATAAAATGCTTTGACTTGTAGATTTGTTTTCAATGAGAAAAAGTTCAATGTCATTAAAAGTTTTTAAAATAATTTATTTATATTCGCAACAGTTTAAAATAATATTTTTATTTTACCTAGACTATGTTATATTTTCTGAAG